>JAJQOW010000357.1:0-125913 GCA_037975125.1 Latrodectus hesperus | reverse complement strand
CCTGGAACCAGGGGGTATGCGTACCCCTCTGGGGCTTGAGCTAGCCACCAGGCGCGTCGGCAGGCGGTGGATCGCCGAAAGTCCTGTAGAAATAACAGGATAGCCTCGAATATTGAATAAGAGGTCGCGAACCAGCTCCCGTAAACCCTGGTGTTATGCGTTCCGTGCCTAGGGCTAATTGGCACCGCGGTATTGGTGTCTTAACGGAGCCTCTAGTTGCCTGGCGAACTTCTAGAGTAATTTGCCTTGCCCAGTATCTCAGGCAATGCTGGGTGGACTGTCATATTACCTGAGATTATTTACTGTTATTATATGGCTGAAAAGACATTGAAAATAACAAACATTTCTGCTTTTGCAGGAGAAACTTCTGAGGCAGACCTTTCTGAAAAAGACAAGGTAACTCAGAGACAATCTAATGAAGGGGTAGCAATGAAACCTTCACAGGAGGTAGAAATGACCTCCAAACCATCTTCTTCTGGTGAGAGTCAGGAAGCTATCTCTAGCATGACTGACTCTCTGACCAGAATCAAGCTTAAAAAGAGAATATCTGGTGCACAGAAAAAGAGGCTGGTGAAGGAGCGCAAAATCGCTGAGGGGACTTGGGTTGAAAAACCCAAGGCAACCAAAGGCGAGAAGCGTCCTGCCAATCGGATGAACCAGGGCAAGGTTGGAAAGGCTGCCAAGAGAGAAGGACCTGAGGGATTTACTTACAGGTGCGGCTCTCACGGCGATCAAGATGGCCGTGCTCTTAGAAGGTCATCCGGAAAAACGGTTAACAGAGAAACAGGCCTATGACCTGGAACTCTTGATAACCAGGAAAATAGGAAGGAATGAGGAGGGCTTTGCCCCAACCTTCCTATCCTGTAAACTTGAAAACGGGGCTCTTATTATCAATTGTGCAGATCTGGAGAGCTCAAAGTGGCTGGAACAAAATGTCAATGATATAAGCCCTTGGCAAGAACATAAACTCTTGGTGGGTGAGGCAAGGAAACTTGTCAGAACCACTAAGATAATTGCAAAACTGCCAAAAATCTGTAATGAACTGGAACCTAAAGAGCTCCTGAGAAAAATCGAGGCTCAGAACGGTGGGGTCACTCCATTGGAGTGGAACATTCTTAACATTAAGAACGACCCATCTGGGCGGACCATCGTTCTTAGTGTGCCTGAATTAGATGCTGCCACTCTTCGTGTAAGGGGATATAGGTTTTATATTGGACTTCACCATGTGCAGGCTAAAGTACTTGATAAACCTGCTCCTGCTGATGGGGGTGAAGGTAGTTCAAGCCAACCTACACCACAGTAGAAGTGGTACTACTAACCTCAGTAAGAAGTTTCTTGCTGGGGATATACACCTGGCCCTGATTCAAGAACCCTGGTTGGTTAGGGGAAGAATCAGTGGTCTCAAAGGAACTAAAGGTAAGCTTATCTATTGTACTAATGGTAACGCTAGAACTTGTATACTCTTACATAAAAACATTGAGGTTCTTCCCTCTCTGAATTTATTCTTAGGGACCTGACAGCTGTGAAAGTCAGACTCAACATAGAGGGTAGGAACAGGGAAATTGTTTTTGGCTCTGGATACCTGCCCTATGAAGAGAAGGCTCCACCTGACCATTCTCTGCACAAGCTCATGAACTTTTGCAGTAATAACAACTTACAGGTAGTCCTAGGACTAGACTGTAATGCTCATCATGTTGTCTGGGGAAGTACGGACACAAATAAAAGAGGTGAGTACCTTTTGGAATTTATTCTAAACTACAGGTTAGATATTCTAAATGTTGGCAACAAACCAACTTTTATTACTTCCAATCGATCAGAAGTAATTGACATTACTATAGCGACAACGCTGATTAGTAAAAATATCAAATACTGGAAAGTAGATGATCGACCTTCTGGTTCAGATCATCAAAACATCCATTTTGAAATTCACTCTAATGTGTGTCTGGATCGCATATTCAGAGACCCGGTTAGGACGGACTGGAAGAAATTCCAAGAAGAACTGACTGGGTTGATTGAGCTCGGTAACAGACCTATTAGAGACAACTACGATCTAGAAGTTACAGCAGATCTCCTACAGAGAAGTATTCTAGATTCTTATCATAACAATTGCCCCATTCGCACTAGAAGAGCTAAACTCCAATGCCCTTGGTGGAATGACTCTCTAGCTGCCGAAAGAGCAAATGTTAGAAAACTTTTTAACAAAGCTAAGAAAAATGGTGAATGGGAGAACTATAAAAGGGCCCTCACTAATTATAACAAACTTGTTAGAAAAAGCAAGATTAACTCCTGGAGAAAGTTCTGTGACGAGATAGATTCTATTTCTGAAGGAGCTAGACTCCAGAAACTCCTTAAAAGGGATGAACCTATTTTGGTTGGTACCCTAAAAGACGAGGAGGGTAATTTTGCTGCTTCCGGAAAAGGGGTTATGGAAATTATGACCAGGACTCACTTCCCGGGAGCTAGAGATATATATAGCAACGAAGGGGAACATTGCATTGGCTCTTTGCAAAGAGTCAATAGCAATCAATGGACCATTGCTAAAAATATCATAAACTACAACATTGTTAAATGGGCAATTTTCGCCTTTAAACCTCTTAAATGCCCTGGGCCTGATGGAGTTATGCCCATCATGATCCAGAAGGCAGAAAAGGTTGTCATACCAATGCTAACTAGAATGTATAGAACTAGTTTGGCCCTGGGATATATACCAAAGACATGGCAAAAGACTAGGATAGTCTTCATTCCAAAACCTGGCAAGGACACTTATGACCAGGCCAAGTCATACAGACCAATCAGTCTTTCTTCATTCTTTCTTAAAATTATGGAGAAAATCATTGATCGGCATATTAGAGATTACTTGGGTAGAAATAGTCCCTTGCATGCTCTTCAATTTGCCTATCAACCTGGTAAATCTACAGAGACTGCTCTACATCAGCTAGTTTCCAAGATTGAAGCCACTCTGGATCAAAAGGATATTGCCTTGGCAACTTTCCTCGACATCCAGGGTGCTTTTGATAATACTTCCCATCCATCCATCCTCAATGCACTTAGAGGGGCAGGGATTAATCAAACCCTGTGTACTTGGATTGAGGCCTTAATTTCGGATAGATATATACAAATGAACATCTTCGGTGAATCATTTGAAAAAAAGACTACTAGAGGTTATCCTCAAGGAGGTGTTCTGTCACCATTACTTTGGAACCTAGTTGTAAATAGCCTTATAAAACATCTAAATGATAAGGGTTATTATACGCAGGGATATGCTGATGACATTGTCATCCTTATCCTTGGTAAAGATTTTGACATAACTTGTCATCTCATGCAGGATGCTCTAAGTTATGTAGGTCAATGGTGCATGGATAGGGACCTGATGGTTAATCCTCAGAAAACCTACCTCGTACCTTTTACACGCAAAAAGAAACGGAAAGGTTTTTTCATACCAAGACTTTTTGATGTTGAAATCAATGTGGCTTCAGAGGTGAAGTATCTGGGCATCTATTTAGACCAGAAACTCACCTGGAATAAGCACATTGATGATAGGATCAACCGAGCAAAGAAAAGCATTGTGATTTGCAGGCGAATGCTTGGTAAGAACTGGGGTTTACATCCAAAACTGATGTTATGGATGTACACAGCTTTTGTCAGGCCCATTTTCACATATGCCTGTGTGATCTGGTGGCATAAGGTGGAACAGAAGACTGTGATTGACAGATTGAGGAGTCTACAAAGACTAGCCTGTCTCTGCATCACAGGAGCAATCTCCACCACGCCAACCAGAGCATTGGAGGTTGTGTTGGATCTGACTCCCTTGGACATCTTCATATGCAGCGTTGCAAGATTGAATGCATATAGAATAAAGCTGCAAAACCACTGGTATGACCAGCCTGTTGCCAAAGGGCACAAGGGCATCACCAGGAAATTTCAAGACCCTACTTTTCTGATGCCATCTGACATCATGGAAAAAACATACATGTTTGACAAGACATTTGATGTAGTTTTTCCAACTAGAGAGGAATGGGATAACAACATGTTTGGAACTAAAACAGGAGATCTAATCTGGTACACAGATGGATCACTGAAGAACAGCCTCTCAGGTCTGGGAGTTTGTGGCGTGTCACCAAGAATCAGCTTGTCTGTAAGCCTTGGGCGATACGCTTCGGTCTTCCAGGCAGAAGTTTTGGCCATTATCCACTGTCTGCGACTGAATATGAAGAAGGGCTACTACGATAAGCGGATTCTCATTTTCAGTGACAGTCAAGCCGCTTTAAAAGCGCTTAATTCCTTCGAAATCAAATCTAAAATGATTCTGGAGTGTAGAAACCTTCTTACAGAACTGGCAACTAGAAACAGGGTGATCCTTGTATGGGTGCCAGGGCATAAAGGTATCGAAGGCAATGAAAAGGCTGATGAGCTTGCTAAACAAGGATCGTCTTTTGTTCCCATTGGTCCAGAACCTTTTTGTGGGATCAATTTGAAGACCGCAAAAACCAATGTTCGCAGATGGGAAAAACAGAAGATGTATGAAGCTTGGCTCAAATCTCCTGGTCAAACCCACGCTAAAGGTATGATCTGTAGGTCATCAGCGAGGATTTCCTATGAAATTCTTAGATGCTCTAGGCAGAAGATACGTTTAATCGTAGGCTTCATAACTGGGCACTACTATTTCAGAAAACATCTCCATAAAATGGGACTGTTTCAGCAAGATCCTATCTGCAGGAAATGTCATATGCAAGAGGAAACGGCCAAGCATATCATTTATGAATGCGAGGCTCTTGCCCTCCCTAGATTAACCTCTTTAGGCATCATCCATACTAGAGAGTTACACCTAGATTCCATTAAAGGGTTATCAGACTTTATTAATAAAGTGGGTGATCCGAGCAAATGGAACTAAGAAACATTGGGTTTGGAGTTAACAGTACAAAATGCTGATAAAAGCAGAGGTGCTCAATGACATACAAACCCAACTCGAAGAAGAAGAAGAAGAAGATGCAATTAGCCTACACTTCCTTAACAATAATTAATAAATAATTCACTTCAATTTAATGCCTCTTAATTTGTCTTGTGATTAGATATTGTAAAGGAAATGGCGTAATTCTCTCTGCGATCATCTGTAAAATAAGCAACTGAAAATTTAATAGCTAAGAAGTATTCTTCTGAGAAAAATTACTGTAAAATATATTTTCGTTCTTCAAAACAGATTAAAAACATTTTAAACAGGAAAAAAATAAGTATTTTAGTGAATACACGTATCTACTGTATCAAATAAATCATTTATCTTTCGATATAAGCTTCTATAAATAAATTTAAAAATATTAAAAACACTTTAGTCATATTTCATGTAACAATATTGTGCAACATATTTCCATGTTGTTACACATAACTGCAACACATTTCTGTTGCAACATATTTCCATGTAACAATTAATGGGGAAATTCTCACCAAACTCAGTGATAATTTAATTAAATGTTTGTGTCATTTATGAAAAAAAATTTACATGTGATAATTACTGATGTATTTCTTCCTCAAGCAAAATTTCAGATTTAAAATGCGTAATTTGCGGTGAAACAAAATATGTAAGAAAAGCATGCCTCTAAGAAAGAAAACTCTTACTAGAATCCAAAGAAAACGAAACATTTTCTGAACATGGCAACAAACACAAACACATTTCCAAATTTTTTATAAATTCATTATCTCTATCATATCCTTTAGGACAAACGCTTGAGAAAATGTGAAGTTTCAGTGATGTCCTAATTGAATCTAAAATAAAAGAAAGAAACACCTCGTGACAAACATTTTTCGACAATCAACCCACATTTAACCATAACGCTAGTATGCATTCAAGTCCAAGAAGTGTAACTAGTGTTTTATCCCACACAATTGATGTTATTGAAAAATCAATTTTCTTCACCCTTAGACTTCTAACAATCGCAGATTAAAGAGAAAATCATTTCGATAATGAAGCATTAGATATCAAGTTTTCACCTCAAAATTTCATGTTTCAGCAATTGTAAAGAACCCATAATCGTTTATTAAACAGAATTTTCCATCACAATATTAAAATAGCTACACGACATCATTCCTCAAAAATTTAATCTCCATTTCTCACAATAATCCACATCCTCAGAAGTGCATCTTTTTTTTACTGAATACACAAAAAATGAATGAAAAAAAAATCGGAATTTTTATTACCTTTCATGAATAACATCAACACCACCCAAGATGAAGATGTGGTGACGCAATAATTATTTTAAAGTAATTTTCCTTTCTTTCGTTGGCAACAAACAACTTTTGTATTCAGTCATTACCTTGGTTAATGGGCGTGCCAGCCTGGATGTTACTGCAGTATGTATTTTCGGCCTTCATTCACATGTATATACATGTGAATGAAAGCTCTATTAAAGTATTTTGATGATGTATTACGTGTTTTGTGACTAATTTGTGTGTAATAAATGTGGTAAAATGCAGCACTGCACAATTTATTCTACAGAAGTAGTGACCTACTGGGCTGGAATCATGCTATAATAGTGAACGAAAAAATTTTGAATATTATGTCAAATCTACAGGGTGATCATAATTAAATCGCAAATTTAAAAACGCTGTAAAAAAAAGAACCATTGGTCAGAAAGACCTGAAATTTCACCAGAATGTACTTCAATCAGGGGGATTTTATTTGGCGTGGGGAAAAAATTAGGAAAAAAAGTAGCCAATAGATGGCGCTGCACAGGCGGCTGTAGGTTAATTACATGAATTCTGACATGAACGATAATCAATTGTGGCTGTAAGCTGAACGTTAAACCAGTTGTGCTATTGTAAGTCAGGCAGATGTTGTGGCACTCTTGGTGTAAAGCCTATTCAGAGCGACAAGGTGGTGCCACATCGAATAGGAAAAAATCGATTTCTAATTGCCCTGCGGCCAAAAACCGTAGAAAAAGCCAACAATAATTTGATTTTTAATTGTCCTTAGTTTTATTCAAGAAATTTTCAATATGGTGACCACCATTTTCTGTTAGGAGGTGTAAACGTAAAACGGTATTTTCCACAGCAGCTTCGAGTGTATCAGTGCTGATGTGCTTAACGTGCTGAGTAATGCGGCATTTCAAATCCGCTAAGGTATCTAGTGGAGCACTGTACACCAGTGTTTCTCAACTGTATTTACTCCAAGGACCGGTAAAATATTTCGGCACGTTCGCGCGTACTGGTAATATTAATAATTTGACCCAATGCACAATTTTTCACAAAGATAAATCATGAAGACATACATAATTTTTAAAGCATTTTCTTTGTTATAATTTACATTTGTATATTCAACTTACTTATATAATATTGCATCGAGAATAAAAGCACCAAAACTTAATTAAAACTCCAAGAAAATTCCAACGTGAATGATATATTTATTTTTTTAATTAATATATTAGCCAAAACAACGATGAATCGAAATGTGAATAACGTAAGTAGATACCTAATAAGCAAAAAATAATTTACCAAAATAAAGGATATATAAAAACTAAAATTAATGAGATTGCTGCTGGTCTTAGTTGCTGACTAAACTGTCAATCCTAGGCTTTAAACAAGTTACAGCAATACGTAAAGCAGGTGCAAGAGCAAGTCGATTTCTATGTTTCGTCTTAATAACAGTCATAGCCGAAAATTTAGTTTCACACAAATGAGTTGAGGAAAAAGGCAATAAAATCTTCAACGCCTTTGCATGAAGATTGGGGTATTCTGTTGCAGTCTTTATCCAGAATTGATATATATTTATTGATTTGAACTGTGATTTAAGTCCTAGATCTGAAGACAGTTCAATAAGTTCTGTTTCCTGGACTGTAGTGAGATTGTTATCATAATTATCAATAAATGGATTGATTATCCACAGATTACCTGAACGTACATCTTCTTCTGGGGGATAATACTGATCAAAAGCTATTGATAGTTCTTTTAAATGCTCCAAAATAACGCTGATAACGCTCTTCTGATCCATGTCATTAGTATTAATGTAATCAAAGAAAGAAGCAAACATATCAAAAGTGTTTTCTTCCGCACGTTTATACCAGAGTTTCAATTTCTTTTTGAAAGCATCAATCTTATTGTAGAAGTTGAAAACGGTATTAGTTTTACCTTGACGACTTAAATTTAGTTCATTTACCAGTGAAAATATGTCTGATAGGTACGAAAGCAAGGCTACCCATTCTTTGTTCTGAAAATGTCTGCTCAAGAATGATCCCTTTTGATTTAAAAACAATTGCACCTCATTTCTTAATTCATACAACCGCTTAAGGACTTTTCCTCTGGATAGCCAGCGTACTTCGGTGTGTAACAATAGTTGTACATGATTTGGTCCCATTTCTTCACATAAAGTTGTAAGCAATCTTGAATTAAGGGCGTTACTTCTGATAAAATTTACAATTTTTACCGATTCCAGAAGAATGTCATTCAGTTGTGGGGGACAATTTCTTTGCTGCTAAATGTTCGCGATGAGTAATGCAGTGTGTGACTACTAATCCTTCTGATGCTACGTCTGTTATTCTCTTTGCAACACCTGTATGTCTTCCAGTCACAGCAGCAGCGCCATCAGTACACAAACCAATGTATTTTTTCCAGTCAATCGAGTTTGTTTCAATATAATTATTAACTGCCTTAAATATTTCAGCACTTGTTGTTTGGGATGGTAGTTCGATACAGCACATCAATTCTTCTCTAATATCATTGGTTGCATAGTCAACGTAACGAACATAACATAATAATATGGCATTATTTGAGACGTCAATTGACTCATCCATTTGGACAACAAACCATTTCGATTTACGTATATCTTGGAGTATTTGACTTTCTATGTCTTATGATAACTCACATATTCTTCGTCCAATAGTATCATTGGACTGAGGCAAAGCTTTCATTTTATCTGCAGCAGATTGGCCCAACACTTCAGAACACACGTCTATCAAACACGATTTGACAAGATCTTCAGCAACTGAGTATGGTTTTTAGATTTGGCAATACGCAGAGCAACTAGATACGATGCTTTTAAAAGCGATTTATCAACCGAGAAACATTTTTTAAAAGCATCCTTTGGAATTTTCATCTCCAAACTTTTTCTCCTGAAAAAGTCCAGGGGTTTGCTTTCCAGTTGTGGGTGCTTCGTTTGTAAATGCCGCATGAGCTTGGAAGGTTTCATGCTTTCATTGGAGAGAACATCTCTACAAACAACACATTCAGGTTTTGGACAATTTTCTTCTGGTTGAGGCCAGAGGATAAAACCATATTTCAAATAATCTGCCATGTAGTGCCTTACAAAGCTTTTACTTTTTTTGGAAGATTGTGGACTATATTCACTTTCATCTGTATTCGAAGGGGCAGACGACGTACTTGATTTTTGAAAATCCTTTCTTTGCACGAAATTTAGTAATGTGCGTTTCGTTTCCTTCTTACTCATTCTGGTTATTGATTTTATATACCTAAAGTTACAGAAATAGTAGTTATAGCATAATATTAAATTCAGAAGCTATTAAAAACTTACGCTGATAAACAGTTTTCAAGAATTGCCCAAGTGAGCAGAGTAATCAAAATCAAAAACAAAACGTAATCAAGACGCCAGACGCCTTGAACACTGCGATACTGCGATAGTCAGCGTTCAAGTAATCAGGGATACGCAAGGCACCAAGGCAGACAGGCGCACCCTAACTGGTGTTCTAAGCAGTGTTGCCAGAACAATTTGATTAAAAGGAATAAGTCGATAGAATTCAAAATGTAATAGATTTCATAGAATAGTAAAAAAGAGTGCTGAGGTACCGGCAGTTTGTTTTTAATTAAATTTAGGTAAAGGGTAATTTTGTAAATTTCATAAAAACTCAAAATAGTAACAGATTTGGTGAGTAACGTAACAACGTAAAAGGACTGCTGAATAATAATAGATCTATTATAATTATAATAGACTGGCAACGCTGGTGGTACGGCAATTTATAAAACGCGTTTAGGTACATAGTTGCCTAAGGAACCTAAGGAAATGATTAATTATTATATAGTGAAAGCTAACTAAATATAGATAAAGTTATTTATCAAATCACACTATTTATTTTGCTGTTTTTTTAATTCGCATTTTTATTTAAAAAAATCTATGTTGGCGTAACTAGAAAGGGTTAACTTTTATTTTCAGATACCAATTTGCTTATTCACGATATAACTGAAGGCTCATTCACAGTTTTCTAATGGCAGCTTGTGCTCTTAAAATATCGCAATTTCGTCCATGTGAAATGAGCTAGGGATGACAAAGGCCAAGTGTCAGAATCTTCTGCTTGATCTCTGGATAAAATTAAAAAGAAATTATTCTAAAAGTGACTATGTCTGATAAGAAATTTTTATGAGTACCTGAAGTCTGTGAAAGTGCTTGCAGTGCTTTATCAAGTCACATTTATGCGTTTGTGAGATAATGTCAAAAGTTATTTGTGATTTAGTTCTTGAAGTTATATTGATATGACTCCTTAAGGTAAATCAATTGGTTCAATTTTAGCCACGAAGAATAAAAACTTACAGTGTGTGATGTAATTGTTAAGTGAAAATTTTGAAGCTGTGAAATTGCAGGAAATCGAAATGCCAAATGGTAAAAATTAGTGAATGAAACAGACAGTATTGATGAGGCGTGAGTGACAGATCCAGAATTGTTCATCTTCTGTTATGAAACTTGGAAATCCATGACCGTTTTGCCATTCGTAAGCCCATCATCATTGCTCAGAATGTGAAAGTCCGAAAGCGATGACACAGAGCTTGCTAATATTGGAATGTACAAACATGGAAAAATGATTTTCGAAGTGTTTAGTTTTCCTGCCCTATCTTACGTGATCTGGTATTAAATTATCTGAGCTAATCGATGTCTCACAAACGTTTTTTAAGTGACTACATTTTGTTATATTATTAATTATAAATTTTCATGTGGCAACATCGTTTTATTTTGATACTTCTCATGATTTGCATGGATCTCAAAGTTGTAAAAGGAGAAAACTCTGAGATTTATGCCAATTTATGACAATTATGTTTTCTCAAATATACAGTTATATCTCTCGGGAATCTCATTTATCATCAATCGTGACTTGCAAAGTGATTATTTTAAAAAAAATAGGTAACATTAAAAACGGATTGTGTACTTTTCACACCTCTGATATAAACTCCATAAAACATCTTTTGAATGAATTGCAACAAAATACGCCTCTAAATCAATCGACCATCATCACCTCAATCACGTACTTCATTTGTGACAGACATCAAAAGGTAAATCTCTATGTCCACGTAAAAAAAACAATATCTCAAAAATTAATATTGAAAATGTAAGGGAAAAGGTCATGGTGGCCTTGTTGGTTAAGGCGTCGTTCTAATTATCAGAATAATCAAAGATTCGTAATGTCCGCTAATGTTGGAAGAGGCACGTTGAAACTGAGTCTGGTTGCACTGTCCTCCAAGTGAAATGATACGTCTGGGATAACAGGCCAAATGGGGGTTCCTATGCTTGGTACTTGCTTCAAAACACCACCCGGCAGCTTATACCTATCTGGTAGATCAAAACTAGGTATAAGGAAGCTGGTTCAACAACAATCATGGAAAATCATCCGATATACTGTAATCAAAACCCTGTCTCAATAGGCATTTCAATAACTTTTGCATGGATATGAAACTGTCATTCGTGTATGAGTTAGATCAATATCATATTTATATGTGTCTCAGAGCCTTATGAGTCTATATAAATGGAATGCCCAAGTAAAACCTATGTATTGTGGAAAAAAATAGATCAAAATTTAAAAGATTATGTGTATAATTCATGTTCATCAGAAAAGTTTTAAAAATAACTTGTGTATAATTATTGAATAATGTATTTACTTACAAAGTTACCTTTTTAAAAATTTGTTAATTCAAACTTATGAAATTATTTTCCCACTGAATTAATAGTATTGGTAATAGCTGCAAAGACCGACTTGTTGCAATTTATCAACAATATACCCTAAATCTGCTATTAAAAAATAATTGAAGAAAATTAATTTAAATATTTCTTTTATAATTCTATTTCGCTGGATTTTTTATTAAGTGTATTTTTAATTTACTATTGGGTGTATTTCAATTATTTTGTTTATTTCATTGACTGAAAGAATAATAAATTAAATTTACTTATTCTGATAATTTTTAAGATTAATTTAATACATTTGCTATTATAGATACTAAGCTCTTTCTTTCCTTTCTTTTCATAGGATATCAAATTACTAAATTTATTTAATCGAAACAAGCAAAACCAAAAATATGGTGTAAAAGATTTTAATTTTATTTTAAAATAATGAATTTTATTGCAATAAATTTCATCTATAAGTCAAAAACGTGCTTTCCGTTTGGATTTGCACTTCATTCTTTAAATTTTAAACAATTATTAATTATTAGCTTCGAAAGCTTTATCAATATTCCATTTGATATCATTAGGATTGTCCTGTTATTTGAATAAAAAAATGGAATCAAATATATACTGTCTGTTGAATTTACCTTAGATATTAGATTAAAAAAAGTTTTTAAATTTCAATATATTTTAAAAATTTAATTTATAAAACTTACAGAAAGTGTTTTTTTATATTTTTATGCTATTTAAAAATGTTTGAAAGTTTTTGACTTTACACTTAATAATTTCATGTAATAAAGAATGAAATAATTGAAAAATCGCTATCAAAATAGTGACAATGCTTAGTTTTTCTGAATAATAAAAATATCTCGTCGCTATTCACAATGAGAAAAATGATTAATAATAAGTGAAATCACTATATAATATTAGTGAATGATAAATATTTGTAGTTCTTATAGGTTTATTTTTTACAAAACACATGGCTTTTATGTAATATATATATATATATATATATATATATATATATATATATATATATATATATATATATATATATATATATATATATATATATATATATATATATATATATATATATATACAAGCTGACCCAACCACGCGTTGCAGTGGCTGAGTTTTTATAACACATTGAATCAATTTTTTATTAATTCTTGGGTACAATCAGATTAATATTTTCTAAAAAAATTTAAAATAGGTTCATTCATATGAGATTAAAAATAAAACGTTTCGTAAAAATTTAAAAGTAATAGGTAAAGTATCGAAATTTTGAAATTAAGCACAAATCAACATATACTTTCTGAATTTACATTTTATTCTTCTTATATTAAATTATAGTTAGTAATCAGTGACTTACTTATAAAATATACTATATAAATTAAAAACATCTAAAAATAAATTGTTATAAATGAGGTAGATAACATTGACATCAAACTATTATTTTTTCAATTTTTAATTATTAAAACTAAAAAATTTTTCCGCGGTATTATACTGAAATAAAAAAATTAAAAGAATTTATCATTTGAATAAATAAATTAGATCAAAATGTTCTACTGAATAAATTAATAATTATCAAATTATAAAATAAAAATAAAAAAAATAAAAGGGTGTCAAGAAATACTTACATGCTTTGGAGGTATGAAAATTAGTAGAGAAAAACAGCAATAAATAAAATTTTATTTTACTATTTATAATATTAAAAATATTCAAACTGAACACGCTCAATAATCACACAATACAAAGTATAATTATGAAAGTGATTCACAAAAAATTGTTATAGTATGATTATACATCATGAAAATATATGAAAATATATATGAAAATATATGTACATCATGAAAATATAATAAAAATATATGTAAATATATGTATAAAAATATATGCAAATTCTATATTTAACCACGCGATTGCGCGCGCACGTTAATTTTCTCGAAGATGTATAATCTAGAAAAATAAACACGTCGCCATCTGCCAAATACCTGTGCAACTTAGATGCTAAACCGCCATCTATTAGGAACTTACAGAACTAAACAATAAATAAACATTAATGTCGTATAATAAATATTGAGAATAATAATTAAGAGATACAAACTATTCTATCTTTTAAGTTGGACTATATTTTAAATAGTTACAAAATTTTATCAAAATCCGTTCAGTAGTTTCGGAGTTTATCGGGAACATACATCGTGACACGAAATTTTTATATATATAGATATATATATATATACATATATATATATATATATATATATATATATATATATATATATATATATATATATATATATATATATATATATATATATATATATATATATATATATATATATATATATATATATATATATATATATATATATATATATATACATATATATATATATATATATATATATATATATATATATATATATATATATATATATATATATATATATATATATATATATATATATATATATATATATATATATATATATATATCAAAAATACTTCTTTCTTCTTCTTACCTCTCTTCTTAAGTAAAAATTAAAAATATAAATTATTAATTAAATTTAAACTATTATTTAATATTTATTGCTTGTAAGTTGTGTTTATTTTTATATTTATAATGAATGGTTTTTTAATAATTTTAATTTTACAAACATTTCTTGTATTTGGATGGATCTTATCGATTATCACAGCTTCAACATTAATAAGTTTCATAAGACTTCCAATAACTGATGTTAAAATTACTGCTTACTATATATCAATAATAAATTTCCTTTTTGCCATTTCATTTGCATGGCAATTTTACTGTATTTTAACTGGAAATGCAGGTAAGAAAAATCAATTTAGTTTTTAAATTTAAATGAGAATATTCAAAAATTTTTAAAATTTCCTTATACAGCATTTTTTACATTACCCAAAACAACTATGACATTTATAATTATAAAAGATATATAATTAGACTGAAATATCTAAATAATAAATCAAAAGGCTTTTTCATGAAAAATCCTTTCAGGCACGACTGAAAACGCTAACTTGTTCATGCCACTACTTCTCGATGCAAATATTCCTGTCTTAAATAGGAGATGTAATTATGCTCTAGGATATAAATATTTGCCCAATTTGAGAACGACCATTATCTGTTCTGGTCTTAAGAAGCAAATTTCCATTTATTAACATTGACATCTCTAAAAGCTATGAGATCTACTCTGGAAACATTGAAGATCAATTGATATATAGAATGCTTCTACTTTCTCAAGGCTTTATTTTGGATATCATATAATAAAGCAAGACACTGTTCATGTGGAGGAAATTTGAATCAGGAAACCATAAGCTGACATGTAAGACAAAATCTTGCTGTAATCTTTCATCTACTCATGACTAAATCTCCACATATGAAAAATGAATATTAGGATGTTTATCAGGTATGATACCCCTACAATGGAAACTTAATGATTAAGAAGTATCTTTTTTAGTATTATTAATGATTGCACGTTGTTGCAACTATATGTCTACAGAGGGTGCACTGCACGAATATCTTTGTTTACAAACAGAATAAGATTCTGCGCGCAGCGATATAGATGTTCTTTGTTCCATGTCTTGTTCTTTTTCCATGTCTTGTCCTGTTTAAGTATGTCCCATGTTAATAAAGAAATTAAAAACCTGCTCAAGGTAAGCTTATTTAGAATTTGAATTTATTATTAAGATGAATTGATAAACATGATTAGCAAAAATTGGAATTTTATTAGAAAACTATTACATGGTGCCGAAAACGCGGGAAGCCAGCTTTTAAGATTTAGATGATGAATTTTATTTTGTATTTAATGTAAATAAGTAACAGAATACAGCAGTATTTGATCTCATTATTTGTTTTTGTCTTGCATGAAAATATATTTAATTAATTTACTGTTTGGAGAATATATTTGAAATTAAATATGTCGGTCGAATCGAACGAAACAGCGGTTGCTTTGAATCTAGATAAATTGAAAAGAAAACGCTCAACAATTAGGGGTTTATTAACAAGAATATTAAATAAAAATAATGAGCAGCTCGAATTAGAAATTGTTGATAAAGCGACTCTAAACGAACTTTTACAACAATTATGTGAAAAGTCAGAGCTAATTTATGAATTAGCTCTACAAATTGAAAATTATATCAATGATTTAGATCTGCTAGAAGCGGAAATAATTTCGAGTCAGGAAATTAGAGAGAAGATAATTTCTGCTAAATCGAAAATAAATACTTATTTGAAATCGGAACCGAAACTATTAGGAGTAGCTAATGTACCCGTAACATCGAAAAACGGAATTAATGTAAGACTACCAAAATTAATTATAGAACCATTTTATGGTAAATACGAAAATTGGCAAGAATTTTGGAGTCAGTTTGAGGGATCGATACATAAAAATAAGAATTTGTCAAATACGGATAAATTTAGCTACTTAAAATCGTTTTTGAAAGGTGAAGCTTTGGTTTCGATTCAGGGTTTGACTTTAACAGAAAATAATTATCATACTGCTGTAGAGTTACTAAAGAAAAGATATGGGCAAAAAGATATCATTGTTAGAGCTCATATAAATGTGTTGTTAAATATGCGTCCTGTAAAATCATGTGGCCAGTTAAAAGAATTGCGCCAGCTATGCGATACATGTTATGTTCAAGTTCGCTCACTTGAAGCCGCTGGAATACAATTAAATAAATATGATAGCCTGTTATTTCTTATTTTATTAAAATTGTTGCCAGAAAATATAGTTTTAGAATATAATAGATATAATAAAAATGATGATTGGGATTGCTTAAAACTTTTAGAATTTTTAAGAAATGAAATCGAAAATAGGGAAAAAACAATTTTATTTCGTGATACGAATGATGGGAAAGACCAGTCGCACTCAAAGGGATACCCGAAGTATTTCGCAGCGAAAGGTCATAATTCTTTTCACTCCACACAAAAATACAAACAACAAAATGCGACTGCTCTGGCGTTAAATGTCGGAACCGTAGTAAAGGAGAGGGGATGCGAATTTTGCGAGAGTGACACCCCAAATAAACATAGTAAAAAAGAATGTATTAAGTTTATTCTCGAGAGGAAAAACGCCTTAAAACAGAAGGGGAAACGTTTTATGTTTTAAAAGAAATCACACTGCGTATAACTGTTTTTCGAAAATGCGGTGTAATAGTTGTAAGGGGAAACATAATAGTTTATTACATGAAAATATTAATAAAATTGATGTGAAATCGGATACTGCTGTCACTTCTGTTTCAGAAGAGGATAAAATTAATAATATTTATTTGCAAACCGCAACTGTAAATATTGTAGGAAATAATAGAAATAAGAAATTTCGATGTTTGATAAATAATGGTAGTTGCCGATCTTTTATCCTTGAGCCGGTTTCTAAAGAGTTAAATTTAAAAATAGTAGGACAAGAAGAGTTAAAAATTTATACGTTTGGTTCTACTGAACCAGTTATAGAAAAAAGAAATAAAGTGAGAGTTGAAATAAATTGTCCCTTTATGCGAAAACATTTAGTTATCGAAGCTTTAGAAACACCGAATATTAGCAATGCTCATATAAGTGCGCCTGCAAAAGATATAATTATACATAAAAAAACCAGAATAAAAATAGCGGATCAAAGCTTCAATGAACGGCATTTACAGCTTTCTTTGTTGATAGGTAGTGATTACTACTGGAAAATTGTGACTGGTAAAGTTCGTAGATTGTCAGGAACTTTAGTTGCATGTCAAACAATGTTCGGCTGGACGATTAATGGTTCAGTTGCTACATCAAATAGGATGATCACACAGCAAGCTACTAACGTTATGAAAGTAGCTGTTCATACAATAGGAAGCAATCTAGATGTCGAATCTAACATGATATTGCGTAAATTTTGGGAGATTGAATCAATTGGAATTAAAAACGAAAGTGATAATACTGATAAGGAAAACGAAATTTTAAATCAGTTAAAAAAATCCATTAGTTTAAAAGATAACCGTTATCAACTACCATTTAACGAAAAAGTTGAGGAGTTAAAAGACAACTATGAAATAGCTTTTAACAGACTAAATAGTTTAACTAGAAAATTTAAGAAAAATCCAGAATTCTTCAAAAGATATCAAACAATTATCGATGGTTACCTTGAAAGAGGAATAGCGGAAAAAGTTTCTGATAATCCCGAGAAAATATCATTTTATCTCCCACATCAAGGAGCACTTAGAGAAGATAAGGTTACAACAAAACTACACGTGGTATTTGATGCCTCCGCTCATGCCACAAATTCCACTTTCATTAAATGAATGCTTAGATGCTGGACCAAATCTTAATCTAGAATTATTAGGAATATTAATTAACTTTCGACAACATAGAATTGCATTTACAGCGGACATTGAAGAAGCGTTTGTGCAGATCTTACTTTCACCTGAAGATCGAGATGCAGTTAGATTTCTTTGGTTAAATGGGGAATTAGAAAAAGAATATAAAATTCTCAGAATGACTTGAGTTATTTTTGGAGCAACTTGTAACCCATTTTTGTTAGCAGCTACACTTAAGCACCATGCTGAAAGTTTCAGAGATAATTATCCAGTTGTTAGTGATTTAATTGAAAATTGCATGTATGTTGGTGATTTAATAAGTGGTGCAGACAGTGAAAAAGAAGCCATAGAAATTAAACAAGACATGAAAAGGGTTTTGTAAAAGGCTAGTTTTAACATGAGAAAATGGAAAATAAACTATGTTTCCTTACAGCAGAAATGGGACGAAGAAGAAAACTCTTAGTCTAACGCAATTAACAGATTGTGGCAAGGTCTTAGGATATTATTGGGATAGTAGAAAAGATACATTAAAGATTCCAGTACCAGAGGTTACCATACTGAATCCAGATGAAGAAATTACTAAGAGATTTATAATAAAAGTAATTGGTAAACTCTATGATCCTATAGGATTTATTAATCCATTTACTGTTACGTGTAAAATCCTTATGCAGGAATGCTGGATTACTGGATATGAGTGAGATAAACCATTACCATCAGACATTCAAAAAAAGATTTAAAAGGTGGTGTGAAGACTTAATTAATTTAAAGTAAATTCAAATCGAAAGGCATTACTTTAAAAGTAACAGCATTTAGGGGATATCTGACATTCAATTGCATTGTTTCAGCGATAGTAGTGTTAAAGCTTACGGTGCTGTCGTTTATATTAGGTTTATTGAGAATAATGAAATAAAAACTTCATTTGTTTCATCAAAATCTAGAGTTGTTCCCTTGAAAAAGATGACTCTTCCACGTTTAGAGTTAATGGGTGCTGTAATAGGTTGTAGGTTAACGAAATATATCTTGCCTAAAATTAATTTGGAAGTAAATAACTGTTTTTATAGGACTGATTCTACGACAGTACTTCATTGGGTGAAAGGAGATGCTAAAAGATGGAAACCATTTGTTTGCAACCGAATAATTGAAATTCATGGCATCACTGATCCCTCATCATGGAACTACTGTCCAGGGGAAGAAAATCCTGTTGATGTTTTAACGAGAGGTGAAAATTCTTTAAGGTTGAAAGAAAATCGAGCATGGTTCAATGGACCTTATTGGCTTTCTGAGGAACGTAATCATTGGACTACAGCGTATCCAGAACCAGAAATGAAAATAGCTGAAGAGGAGAAGAAGAAAAAAGGCATAATTTTACAAGCTATTTGTTTTGATTCAAATACTAAGGACTTATTGGAGATATGTAAAATTAATAATTTTACAAAATTACTTAGACTTACTGTGTGGATCAAAAGATTTATTTTTAACTTGAGAAATAAAGGGAATAAAAAAGAAGGGCCACTGACAGCTGAAGAGTTGAATGATTCCGAAATTTACTGGATTAAAAGAACACAAGCGAAAGAATTTTCTACAGAAATAAAAAGTTTAAATTCTAACCATAAGTTACCAGTTTCTTCAAAAATAGCCTTGTACAAACCATTTTTTGATAATAATGGACTGATTAGAATAGGTGGGCGGTTACAATTTTCAGACTTGAGTTATGAACAGAAACTTCCTTTGTTGCTGCCTGGTAAGTACGGGTTCACTGAATTAATTATTCGCAGATGTCACGAAAACACTGGACACGCTGGGTTATCAGAGACACTATCAGAAATGAGAGAAAGATTTTTCATCCCAAAAGGCAGGCAAAGAGTAAAATCTTTAATATTCAAGTGCAATTTATGTAGGAAATTCAGAGCGAAGCCTGCTACCGAAGAGATGTCTTGTTTATCCCCAGATCGTGTGAGGGAAGCATTTCCATTCGAAATAACTGGATTAGATTATTTAGGTCCTTTGTACATATTCGAAAATTCAGAAACGAAGAAATCATATATTTTGCTATTTACTTGCGCAGTAACACGTGCTATACATTTAGAGCTGACAACTGACATGTCAGTACCGTCATTTTTGAGAGCATTTAAAAAATTTATATCCCGTCGAGGACTATGTAAAACAATATATTCAGATAATGCGAAAACTTTCATTAAAGTGAAAAGAGATTTTAATCTTTTAAATGAAACTTTAAGCAAAGAAGAATGCCGAAATTATTTTAGTGAAAGAAGAATAACTTGGAAAAACATCGTAGAAAAGGCAGCTTGGTGGGGAGGATTTTGGGAGAGACCTGTTCGCTCTGTGAAGACCTCCCTCAAGAAAATTTTAGGAAAAACATCTCTAAATTATTTGGAGCTTGAAACCACGGTCGTAGAAGTTGAAGCCATTTTGAACTCTAGACCACTAACTTATATAGATGAAGAAAATGAGTCAGTGATTCTCACACCAGCTCACTTCCTGATAGGTAGACGAATATTGTCTCTTCCTGGACAATCCGTACTACCCCTTTCAACGAACGATGTCGTCACCAGAAAATATAAGCATCAACAAAAAATAGTGACTACCTTTTGGAACAGATGGAAGAAATCCTATCTTTTGGAATTAAGGTCTGCTCATCAATCCACCTTGAGAAAGAAAAATCCTATTTTAATAAAGAAGGATTCAATTGTTCTAATTCACGAGGATAAAGTGCCAAAGCTTATGTGGAAGTGTGGTATCGTCACAGACGTTCATATTGGCAGAGATGGAAAGACACGATCCTGTACAGTGAGACTTCCGTCTGGGACTCATTTAAAACGTCCAATTCAGTTGCTGTATTCAATCGAACTTTGTGAAAATTGAACTTTATAATACATTAAGTAACATTGTTTAACTTTATATTTTCTTTTCTTTTACAGAATTGTAGTAGAATTGCTGCTGAAATAATGAGTAGCTTTAGTTACTGTAAGCAGTATATGTATGTATCTTTATTTAGGTTTGATTTTTGATATTGAAATTAACTTTAGAAATTAGTATGTAAAAAGTTAATATATATTAATTTTTACATTATATGTTGTTACAAAGGTATATGTTATTATCACTACTACATTGTATTATTATGTGATTATTATTAAGTATTGATCTTATTGTTTTGAAAATCTGTGAATTAATTTAATATTAATATAATTTTAGACTCTACTCTTGATGAACTTTTGAAGTTCATTGGGGGGGAGCATGTTGCAACTATATGTCTATAGAGGGCGCACTGCACGAATATTTTTGTTTACAAACAGAATAAGATTCTGCGCGCAGCGATGTAGATGTTCTTTGTTCCATGTCTTGTCCTGTTTAAGTATGTCCCATGTTAATAAAGAAATTAAAAACCTGCTCAAGGTAAGCTTATTTAGAATTTGAATTTATTATTAAGATGAATTGATAAACATGATTAGCAAAAATTGGAATTTTATTAGAAAACTATTACACACGTTTTGTTTTGTTTTCAGATACTAATGGATCTTGAATCGAGACAGACGGATTATGTATAAACAGTTTCTAATCGTATCAGAATTATATCCAATTCAAACATAGTTAGTACTAATGAACCTGCTATCTATTGGGAGAAATCATTGATAGCGCATACATTATGATCGTTGTGACAATCGTATGGCCATCGTTTGGTTTAATGATCATTGTGCAAAGAAATCATTTCCATGCTATGATTTTGTCTTTTTTTAATGTATTGCATTTGTCTAGATTTGCATAATCGGCTTTTCTTTACCTACCTGCTAAATTAATAGTGTCTTCTAAAGAGAATTAATTACACAATTTTCTATTGAAAAATCATTTATATCTAATTATGTATGTAAAATGTTTTACGTTTTTCATAAATTAAAACATTTTTTAGGCTATAGAATTATTACAAACTACAGATCAATCAAGTAAATCTTTCATGCAAATCATATTTAAAAATGTTAAATAAATGGTTTTATGATAATTTTAATTTATAGACATATAGATTTTCTGCCAAATATTTTATTTCTCTAAATATTATTTTATTATTTTCCTTTGTTTCCGTGAATTTTAATTAAAAGCAAAATATGCCGAAAACATTATGAAAAATATTTTCACAGCTAAAATATACTATAAGATTGTATTTATTAAAGCTCTTAATAAAAATATACACATTTTATATGTAAATAAGCCACCCAACTAGTCTAATGGTCAGCGTGCATGACTGCGAATAAGGAGGTCCTAGGTTCGAATCCCGGTTCGGGCATGGATGTACTTTCTCTCTCTATCTATTCTGCTTTGACCTTTCCTTGTATGAATGAGGTGTGAATGGTTGCCTACCCTATAAACGGGTACCTATGGCATGTGTGTAGAGCAAAGTCGTACTTTCACCTTCATGGTGCTCTGGTTAAAACGGAAGACGCTACCAGACTTAAATTCGCATAGCCAAGGCATAGCGATCTTGGCCTGTCCAAGTGTCATTAGTAACAACAACAATATGTAAATATGTTTTTTTCTTATAAAGTATAAAAATATTTATATTAAAATCGAAAAAATGTGTACATTAATATTCAAAAAATTAAAATAAATGATCTTAATTTGTGCTTGATAATCGAATATATGCTTAGTTTATTCGCGAATAATGTTTATTTAATTTGTAATTCATTTTGATCAACTAAAATCTGAAGATGAATCGAAGTGACATTACACAAGTTCGATTATTTTATTTATTAATTTTTCTTCATAGGAAAATGTTTCTGAATTTACAAATGTATATTACATATTTATTATTTCTAATATTTACTATAATTTTCTTTTCAAGGAATTTTAGTTTTCATATTTGATTGTAAATCAAAAGCGATGAAACTTGAAGATTTGATTTTGAAATTCAACACTATTAAAAAATTATACGGTAAAAAAAGAAAATGTATTTCTGATATTATTAAAAATTCTTAAAAGAATTTTATCGTCATAAATTAAGAGCTTTTTTAATTTTTTACGTAAAAATGGTCAGCAATGTTGCACAACTTTAGTAATGGTGCATCAAAATATCTTTTAGTGAGATAGCTGTACATTTTGTGTTTCTTTTTTAATTTTGATAGTACTATTTTTCTTCAAATATCTTATCGTGAAATTTCTGTCTACAAAAGTATAGAAAAAATATATTAGTAGAGATAACAAGTACTTCAAAAAATATACTCAAAATAATTTCGAAAATTGATTGGCATATATTTTGTATTATGTTTATATCTTTTAATACTTCTTTGCTGTAAAAAGTGTGATAATGTGCAAAATTTAAAAGCAAAACTCAGTACCCGAACAAATTAAATATTTTATGGAAATATAAATATTAGAAGTATTTCAATAAGCGTATTACAGTTTCTTACTTTATAGAAAATACCATTTAATCAACAATCCTTATTTGTAATTAATCATAATTAATATGTTTAATAAGTTTTTATAATTTTTAATTATATGTTTCTGTATCAGAAAAATTATAATTGCTTTTAAGTCTTAAAAAGGAAATTTCTCTCAGATACTTTATTCAGTTTGTTGTTTTCCTTTATTATTATTTTACAACAACAGTTAGTCCTACTAAAAACTTCTTTATAGTTATAGATTTTTTTATTATTGATAACATTTGATAACAATTAGCATACTGATCTTTAAGAATGATTTAAAATTAAGCAAAATTGATTTATAAAACTTGCAGAAGCTAATGAATTTCAATTATCATTTGAAAAATATTTTTAATAATTGAACATGTCTGCCACACATATGAACACGTGTGGCATTCTTTGAAAGAAATGAAATATTTTAATATTGATGTATATATTTGTGTGCCATTAGTAAATTTCCTTTTAAGTTAGCATGGAATTAGAAAAGGAATTTAACGATGAAACTATTGCAGTATACATAATTTAGTAACATTCCTTTAAATGTATAATTTATGTACCACTGCAAAAATGAAAACAAATGTTTACTTCATTTGAAAAAACAAATAAAAAATTGATATAGTTAGTTTGTTTTGCATACATTTTAGACAGTTTGAGCAAAGCATCTCTTATATATATATATATATATATATATATATATATATATATATATATATATATATATATATATATATATATATATATAAATTTATATATATATATATATATATATATACATACATATAAATTTATATATATGTATATATACATATAAATTTATATATATATAGATATGTAGCGTGTAGCATGTAGCTGGTTTAATAGGAACAAAGAAATAGGTTCCTTAAATAGCTCAAAATATTTTATTACAATTTTAGGTACAATTTGAGCACAACACAGATACACACAGATACTACAAATAATACTAAATAACATCTAACACATTTAAATTTGAAGAAAAAAATAAACATGAGAGTCATATGGACATGTCTCAAACCGTCGGTTGTTGGAGAGGGACTGCCTTCTCGTTGACGATGCCATGGGTGGCGCTGCAGATAGAGGGCGCTACAGACTCCCCCTCTGGCTACGCCGACGTCCCGGCAAGGAGACAGGATTGAGATTAGGAAGCTGCTGAGGGTGTCGACGTGGTCTTCCTCTACTTTTCAAAGGGAAAACGGGACCGTTATCTCTAGATGATTGTTGATAAGGCATCAACATACTGGTATGATAAGTACCGAGTACTTGATCAGGGGCAGCAGGGTCTGCAACATCATATGTATTTGGTGATCTATTTGTTAGGATAATATAAGGTCCTTCACGTTTGGGCATGAATTTCTTAGTTGTTTTGGTCTTAGACTTGCTTATGGGATGTAAAGTGATCCAAACTTTATCACCTGGTTGATAATAAGCGGGTCTATGCTTCTTGTCGAAGTACTCCTTTCTTGCATCTTGTTTTTGTTCTACACGTTCTCTAATTAATGGTGTAAGACGTGCAAATTCTTTCAAGTAAGGTGTTATCTCTGCGACGAAGTTATCGTTGTCAATGACAGCTCTTATATCATGCTTGACATCATCTGTGGTTCGAAGCTCTCTTCCGAACTGAAGGTAAGCTGCCGTATGACCTGTTGAATCACATTTTGCAGTGTTTAAAGCAAAACGTATCATGGGTAGTTTGTCCTCCCAAGTATCATGTGAATCACCTACTAGAATTGCTAATTTGGGTTTTAGGTCTCGATTTTTTCGTTCCGCAGGGTTTGCTTGAGGATGGTATAACGGTATAAGATCTTGCTTAATACCCAGGATTTTACAAGTTTGTTGCATTACGGCACTGACGAACAGTACGCCATTGTCACTGATTACCCTTCTAGGTAGGCCATAGCGTAAGAAGACTTCTTCTATCAATATTTTAGAGCAATTGATAGCTGTAGCATCTTTTAAGGCAAAAAGTTCGACCCATCGTGTACTTGTATCTTCAACAAGAAAAATCCATTTTTTCCAGTTGGGGTCTCTGGGAGAGGGCCAAACAAGTCTATTGCCAGCGTCTCAAATCTTTGTGAGTAAATAGGCGTTCTGAGTAATCCAGCAGGTTTCTGGTTGTTAGATTTGTACCGATTACATTCAGAACAATCTTTTACGTATTCGGCGATAAACTTTCTCATGCCAGGAAAGAAATACCTAGAAGCAATCTTATGATACGTGTTCTCAGCTCCACAATGTCCTGCAGTGGGAGTATCATGATATTGCTGTAGGACACGTTCTCGCTCGTGACAAGGGACAACTAACTGTGCTTCTTCTGACTCTGTTTCAGGCGAATATCGATACAGTATTCCCTGATTCATCAGATACCCTCTACTAGTCCAATTTACATAGTTTTCATCTTTCCGACCACTTTCAAAGCACTCTATTATCTTTCTCACATCCTCATCCTTCAATTGTTCTTCACGAATATCTTTAGATTTCCTGGATGGCAAATCTATGGAAATAGTGTTCAAGTTACAAACAAATTTGTCCTCTTTATCAACTGGTCTGGACAGAAGATCTGCAATTACATTAGATTTTCCTGGAGTGTAAAGAATTTTCGGATGATATGACTGGATTTGAAGAGCCCATCGAGCTAAGCGTCCGGATGGCGATTTAATGCTCATAAGCCACTTCAAGGGTTGGTGATCAGATGCAATGATAATTTCTTGATTTTCCACATAGCCACGGAACTTTTCAAGTGCCCATACCACAGCTAATGCTTCTCTTTCAGTAGTTGAAAAATTTCTTTCTGCTGAACTGAGCAATCGACTGGCATACTCAATCACATGTTCTTCCGGCCTTTCTCCTTGGATAAGGACTGCTCCTAGAGCGTAATTACTAGCATCAGTTCTTATGAGGAATGGTTTAGATCCATCTGGCTGAGACAACACAGGTGGTGAAATCAGCCGTCTTTTTAACTCATCAAATGCTTTCTGTTCGGTATCACCCCATGTCCATTGTTTATTCTTTTTTGTTAAGTCACTAAGGGGTCTAGCAACTTCAGAAAAATGGGGAACATATCTCCGAAACCAGGAACAAGTCTGTAGGAAGGACTGAACTTCTTTAGCACATTTTGGTGTTGGAATTTTTTGAATAGAAGATACTTTGTCAGCATCCACTTCCACACCTTTTTCAGTTATCCAAAGACCTAAATACTTCACTCTGTCACAAGAAAAATGACATTTGCTTCTGTTAGCATTCAGTTTAAATATAGAAAGTCTTTCAAACACTTTTCGTAAATCTGATAAATGTTCATCAAAACTTTCTGATAAGATAATGATATTGTCAAGGTATGACAATGCAAAAACATCTTTGAGACCAGATCTAAATTTATCAATGAGACGTTGAAAAGTTGCGGGTGCGTTGCGCAACCCAAAAGGCATACGTAAAAATTTAAAAGTTCCAAATGGACAGATGAATGCAGTCTTCTCTTGGTCCGATTCATGAACTTTGACCTGATGATAACCAGATCTTAAGTCTATCGTAGACATGTATTTCGTCGACTTGGCTTCAGTCAATAAATCATCCATTCTAGGTAGTGGATAGTTATCCGGAATAGTCGTTGAGTTTAACTTACGGTAATCAACACACAATCTGATGGTACCGTTCGGTTTAGGCACTAATACCACAGGACTTGCATAAGGAGATTCACATTCCTCAATTATTCCTTCAGTTAGTAAGGAATCTAGCTCTTTCTTCAACAACTCTTTCTTTGCAGGTGTCATTCTATATGGAGGTTCAGCAACAGGTAGGCTATTTCCAGTCTGTATTCTGTGTTCAATAAAAGGAGTAGGTTCTCCCCCTGGTTTGAAGTTATTTTCAAATTCTTCCAGCAATGAATTTAATTTATGACGTTGTTCTCTTGTCAAGTGTTTTCCTTCATCATTTCTCAATTGCACAGAATTAGAGGTTCCTGAAATTTCACCAGACATATCAGACGAAGTTAATTTTTGCGACATTATTACTTTTGCAGCACTTACGGTTTCAGATGTTTCCTGATAAAATGGATAATGTCTGTGTGGATATTCACTAAAATGCCAAGTGCCATTCTGGATGTTAAGCACAATACCAGCAGCCTGGAGAAAGTCAGTGCCAAGCAATGTTCTATTACCTTTAGCATTTGGTAACGCAATAAATTTCATACGAACTTCCTTTCCTTCTACATTAAGATTCACGACTGTTGTCAAGGCTGGGACATTTCTTTCTTTTCCATCAGCAAGTATCATTGTAATATTCTTCTTTTGAAATTTAAAACCTTTCTCTTTCAAAAAACAAAAAAATCTCTCTCCCGCAATGGAATTTGATGCACCTGTGTCGGCACAAAAAGCTGCTTTTTCACCACAAACAGTTAAAAAAATTGAGCTAGACAATGAATCTGAAGCTTGTGCGGTATACAATTTTACACCATTAACAACTGTTTTAGCCTCTTCTTTTAATATGTTGCACTTTGGACACTTAGACTGAATAAAACCAGGATTACCACATCCATAGCAATGAACCAAAAATTTTCTTTCTGGCTTGTCTTTACTAAATTTTGGACTTTCATAGTTGGAATATTTTATTTTGTTATGTTCCCTAGAGTTAGGAGGCTTATAGTTTCTTTCTGAAATATATTTAATATAGTCTTTGAAATTTGGCTTCTTAGCAAAGATAGGTGAATTTTTCTTCATTCCCAGTCTTACATTTTCATAACTGTCAAGCTTTCCTGCAAGTTCTAAAGGATCATTCAGCTCTGACCATTGATCAACAAAATCTTCTCTTACCTCTGGAGGTGTTCTTTTCTTTAACTGGTCAGCTATAATTAAGTCTTGCAATTTCTCAAAAGTGATGATATTCAACTCCTTTACCCATCCCTCGAAATATGATTTAATTTCAAAATAGAAGTCTTTCCATGTTACTTCTGCACTTTTTCTATGTTGCGAGAACATCTGCCGAATCTGATGTAAGTCGAAAACGCTTCAAGAGCATCTCTTTCGCCTTTGAGTAGTCGTTAACATCTTCTTCATTTTCTCTAGCAATTAATTGATTTATTTCGGCTGGCAATGAGCCTATCAAGTACGGCATCCAATTCCTTTCAGGTATATTCACTAATTTTAATTGACGTTCAAAAACTGTCAGGTACAGTCCTATTTCATCTTTATTAGGATTGAATTTTGGGAGAATACGATTCAGATCCCAATTTGTTTTCTCTGCTTCACTGGCTGGAGCTGTGGCAGTGGAGGAAAGTACTTTTTGAGCTTCCACTTGAAGTTTTAAGCGTTGCAATTCATGCTCTCTTTCTTTTTCGTATTCAGCTTGTTTTTCTTTTTCAAGCCGTTCCTCTATTATGTTAGTTAGCATATTTTTCACTAACTCTTCATCATAATCGTTTGATTTGGTTATAATATCTTTCAGTTGAATTACTTTTAGATCATCTGCTACCCCTAGCCCCATTTCTATAGCGAGGTTTCTCAAATCTTCTTTTTTCCCTTTCCCAAGGAAGGCCATTTCTGCATGAGTTTATTTTTAAGAGTTCTAAAGTTATTTTCAACTGATTTAAAATACTGATTTTTTTAAAATATGTGTTTATTTATTTTAGTTAAAACGAAATTTAAACACCATCAGTCTTAAATACTATTATGTGAAAATATAAACATTTTAACTTTAAACATAAGTAAAGTACTAACTTAACAAAACATAAGTAAAGTTTTAACTTTAAACATAAGTAAAGAAAACTATTATTATTTATCCAAATATTTACTGCAAATAAAATGAACTCTTAAATTATTGTAAATAAACCTGAAATATTCATATGATATTCACTGAAATCAAACAAAACCAAAACAAAGCATTTCACAATTCTACCATAAATTTTATTTTCCTTTCATTTATAACTCTTTACTTTCGTTTTATAATTATCAATAATTACTAAATATGTACCTTTGTTTATAAATTATATTTTATCAATACTTTAATACCACATTCAATAATTCAAAATATATTAATTGAGATAACTTAATCATATGCATTCAAAGAATATTTTATATTAAAATAACAAAATGTTTTATTGACTTTTTATATAACTTAAAAGTTCTTCAATTTTCTAGAATATCAATTCTGATACCTTTTACCAAAATATTAATAATAATGTTGTAATCTTAATTTATATCCTTAAATATATACATGGAATACAATATATTTTCATTCTTTATTCAATGAAACCACTTACTAAAAAAATAAAACACAAAGATTCTAAACAGAAAGTGAATGACGAAAAAAATTAAATAAATAAAAATAGCATTCATAGATATTGAAAGGCTAGACAGTGAGGCGTATATGAAAGCAATAACAACGGTCGTTTGCGGCGCCTTGTTTCGTGTTTTAAATCAAAACAAAAGTATCATCCCATGAAAAATGCACAGTCATCAGACAATTAAATTCTGTTAGATACTATATTTTAAACACTATTTCACTGTAAAGAATATATTTTCAACTATTCAGAATTAAGAAATATAATATATGAGAAATAAAAATATTCAGAAGTAACAGAGATATTAATTCACGTACACATACTATAATACTTCAAATATAATAATAAAATAAATATATCTTTTAATTCAATACTCTAATACAAAATATTATTCATTTAATAATATGTGAAACATATCTACCAAATCAAACAAATAATTATACTCGCAAGTAATAATATTGTTCAAAATTCCAGAACATAAAATAATAACACTTTTATAGAACACAACTTATAAAGAAACTTTTTATATAGTTTTACATTGATACGTGCTTAAACATTAACATTTTTGTGCTTAACGTAACTTAATTTTAATTCTTAGTACAGTATAAAAGCAACTTATCTGGAATTTTCAGATCGCTGAACTCCTCAAACGAACAAGAAAAATCTCGGATGAGATCACACTTCGGAATCTAATAATAATAATGATCTCGGATGAGATTATACTTCTAATGAATCCATAAAACACTTCACATCAGGAGGTAACCTGTAAAATTTTGAGTTCCCCTCCAACAACAAAATTTAATTCTGGGTAGAATTTTCAAGAGCAAAAAGAAACTCGAACTCGGGTCTCACGTTGGGCTGCCATTTTTTGTAGCGTGTAGCATGTAGCTGGTTTAATAGGAACAAAGAAATAGGTTCCTTAAATAGCTCAAAATATTTTATTACAATTTTAGGTACAATTTGAGCACAACACAGATACACACAGATACTACAAATAATACTAAATAACATCTAACACATTTAAATTTGAAGAAAAAAAATAAACATGAGAGTCATATGGACATGTCTCAAACCGTCGGTTGTTGGAGAGGGACTGCCTTCTCGTTGACGATGCCATGGGTGGCGCTGCAGATAGAGGGAGCTACAGATATATATATTATTTAACGCTTAATGCTCTTGAGGTATCATACGATTTTATAGAAACATTTCATTATTTTTCAGGTATTTTAAACAGGATTTTGTCTCACAAATTCTTCGAACCTCTAAGTCAACTCAGTTGCATGGTTTACTTTGTTCATCCTATTGTTATATTTTATAGAGAAGCTGCCAGGCATGAAAGAATATTTATGTCTGTTACAGATCATGTAAGTGTATTACATAAAGCATTATAGATTAGACCATTTTCAAAATTAAAGGTATTTTAGTTGCAATAAAATTAATATCTTAATTATATTGCTTAAAATCCTGCTTTGTTGTTTTATTATAACAAATTTTGTTAGTAGTACTTTAAAAAAAATAACTATCTTGTATTTTGGCATTTAGGTTTTAATGTATTTATTAGTTTTTTTATATATAGCTGTTTTTTTAATAATTTTTCCTTTGTTTACAAACAATCAGATCAAACTTGTTTAAAGATTGTGAAAAAATACTTAATAGTTTTGCATTTATTTTATCTACGTGTGATTTGGTATAGAAATAATAACAAACAAGAACATACCTCAGATTTTTTAATTTGTAGAATAATTGATACAGATTTCAATCATATAAAATTGTTTTTCCTTATAGCTTCTGATGAAATATTATAACATTTAATTTCCATTTATCTTTTTATTAGAATTCTCGACTTTGTAAATTTTATAAAGAATTATTTTTAATTTGATACCAATATTAAAGTATTGATTGCTTCATAATTACCAAGGTAAATGCTTATGATTTTTTCATAATTATGTATATAACTTTATACAGCTATCTTTTATATGTTAGGATATAAAAGAATATGCCAAAATCTAGTTTATAGAGGAAAACTATCAAATCTAGTTAATAGAGGTAAACTATCAAATTTAGTTAATAGAGGAAAAATATAAAATCTAGTTAGTAGAGAAAAAATATAAAATCTAGTTAACAGACAAAAAATATTAAATCTGTTTAATAAAGGAAAACTATCAAATCTAAAAAATATGCCATCAGTCCTTGCGAAATATTTATGAGAACCTTCCTCTAAATTTCCATTAAATTTTTAACATTCATTATTAAATTACTTAATCCAAAACTGCTTACTGAAATTCGATTCAGTGAATGATTCTTTATGTAAATATGGTAATAATGAGGAATAATATATTTTTTGCATTATTTTGAAAACCTATTAATTATAACATTTTAGTTAATAAATAGTTGCTCAGGTAAATCTGTTTTGATTTGTTTGTTTTCTTCTCTTATATTTTTGGAAACATTATTCAATTTGAAAAAGTGAAAATTGAAAAAGTGAAAATTTGGTGCTAAAAACAAAAGCTAAACGGGAGGTACTGAAAAATTCTTATGTTCAAGTCAATACTGAGTTAGAGGAGTTCACGGAAAAAATTTTTTTCAAGTATTTAACTTATTTGTTGTCGAATATAATAATATAATGTAACCTTTTTTTCAGGTTTTTGAATTATGTGAATACATAACATTCTCCTCAGTCATATCTTACATCGGCTACATCTGCTTGGAAATTGTTCAATTTGGTGACTAGATCTGGCACCAGTGGGGTCAAGTGATTAACCAACCACTGGTGGTTACCGAACTTAGTTTTGAATCTAGTTAGTTCTGGTTTATCAGGCGAATTTCCCATTTGACCTGGATGTAGCGGTGGTCGCTTAGGGATTCATTGTCCAGAACCTCCCAGGTACAATCCATTGCTATCTGTGAGTTAGAAGTTAGCGTTAGATCTGGCCAACCATCTTGTGTGGATGTTAAGTATGTGGGTGGGGCTCCCATGGTGTTTAGTTGGTGGAGATTGCTAGCAGTGATGTGGTTAAATAGTATTTCTCCCCTACTACCATTATTCCTGTAGCCCCACAGAATATGATGTGCGTTGAGATCTGCTCCGATGAGAGAGTTTTCGTCTCCTAATTTGCTTTGGAAATACTCTAAGTCCCTTAGGGTGTCTTCGATTGTGCTTTGCGTTTCCTGCCTTAATCTCCGTCTAGGGTTAAACGGTGGACTATAGGCAGAAATTATTGTTAATGGTTTCTGGTTGATCATAATCTTGACTGCAACTATCGATTCTTGCTGACCAAGTACAACGACATCTATGCTATTAGTTGCTATAATTCCGGCCTTGTCGTTTTTGGATAACCAGTAGCGCCAGGCACTAGGAATGCCTAGAGTTCTGCAGCTTTTGTTGGCATGTGGCTCTTGTATGAGGAATAAACCTACTTTTTGGCTATTGGCAATGACTTGCAGCTGATTGGTAGGAACACTCGACCTCATTAGGTTGATCTGCACAATAGTTGTGCCCAAGTTCTTGCTATGGTTAGCCTCTGTTTGTGCGTTGTTCTGTCTGATGCTTTCGTTTGATGTACTGGTGTTTTGTCTGATCCTGTTATAGTCTTTAGTGGAGTTGGGCACGGTACACCGGGCATCCAGTTGAGAACGCTGTATGGGTTGATCTAAATCTAGCCAAATCTCTCTTAGTAACTACGCAGTTTATGCACTCTTTGAAGTTTTCTTGGCATTCCTCCTCTCTGCGACTGTGGCTGCACTTGCCACAAGTTCTGCTGTATTTACAGTCTTTACTAAAATGCCCTTACGGCTGACAATTGTAGCATCTTTTAATATTTCTGTTTGGTCTTATGAATGACTGGAAGAGGCCAAAGTGTATGGAATTTAGTTTTAGAAGTATATGCGCTGTAGCCTTATCGACTTCCATTACTAGGTGCTGCAGGTTTTCGTTCTCTCTGTGTGACTTGATTTCTGTGATTTTTATTTCAGCATCCGGGTGGATATCTGGTTTACTGATTTGAAGTAACTTTTTGATATTGCCATCGTTGACTATATTTGGGTCATTTAATACTATCAGTCTTCTGAGCTTTATAGCTCGTTCTTCAATATTGATTTGGTAGGTGGTTAGTTATTCTTTTAGTTTTAGCTTGGTCTCCTCTGAGCAGCATTGGATCTTTGCTGCTCACCTGCCCCAAATCACTCTCTTCGGGCATACCTCGCTACTAATATTTAGGAGACCGCTCCAGAATGCCTCTATATTCTTGTCATCTGGCGGCTCAGCAATAATGGTAGTCTTTTTGTCCTCCTCAATACCCTTCTTAAGGCTTTCAATGTAGGTCATTTTTCCTTGGTTCTGGGATTTATGCTGTTTCAGGATAATGGATTGAGTGTCCTTTTGTACTTGTTTTATGGCATTGAGGCTATCATTGATTTGTTCAACTTTTGCTGTTAGAGCTGCCAGGCTTTATTTTCTTCTGCAGTTACCGGCTTGTTCAAGTTTTCTCTTAGTTGGCTTATGATATTATAAGCTTGTGTTCTTTATTTGCCTGGGAGGTGAAACTTATTCCCCATTTTGGCTGAGATTATTGTTTCCAGGTTCTCTAGCAGACTTGCGACGTTCATTTCCAAATTAAGGTGGCGCCTATCAATGGTCTTGGGAGAGGTATTCATGACCTGTTCATCACTGGTGTAACTGAATTGAGCTGGACTAAGCTGGGTTTTGAGGTCTATCTCGTTTCGTTCAAGTGTAGATAGGTCAGTTGTGGATCAACTCAGTGTAGTTTCAATCTACTCACCGATATGTCGTCGATCCGTAACGGAAAGTCTCCTAAGCCTACCCGCAAAAGGGTAGTCCGCGCTCCGGTAGAAAGAGTGATTTACCGTAGGTCAGTGAAGTGGCGGGAGCAGGTTTTTCGCTTGGACTTGGTCGATTTCGCGATTCGAAGTGATTGCACGTGTTATTTTTAAAAAATTGATTATTAATTTGCTATAAAACTCACATTTATAAAAATTATATCCTTTTGTTGATCTTGTCGAGATTTATCCGATGGTATAGTTCACGAAGCACAATGGCAAAATTAGCCACCTTTTAAGATCCAAATGAAGGAGCAGTTAAAAAAAGCACGTCAACTCTCTTCGGTACTCCACTCTCGATTTCAGATATTTATTGTATTGACAGCTTGCGATTTATCTTAGTAGAATTTTTAATTTAAAAATAGAGACAATCTATACACTAAATAAAAAACATTTTAATTCTGCAGTTTTTTAATTGAAGATATATTTTAGATTAAATTCTACATCTTTTATTCTGGCTTGATACTTTGGTTTGAATTTTTGGTATGGCTTTTGGTGTACTGGCTTCTTTAAGACTATGTCTTGGGCCATTGCAGAAAAGCCATAATTTGTGCCAATGAGGTCAACACCCCCTGACGAATCTGGCCATATTGGTACTTTATTCCAGTTTTATCTATCTTCGAGAAGTATCGATTTGTCTGGAATTTGTCTGGTCAGCTTAAAAGTTAAGATAGGAGCGTGCGCAGATGTAAACAAATGTTTTCTCATAGAGAGAAGGAGAAAGTTCTATGACGCCAATTTCAATTACAGACAATTTTATTCGAGTTGATCCTTATATTGCTATTTAATCTATTCTGAATGTGTATGTTATATACATTTTCGTGTAATTGCAATTCACTGTATTAAATATTCACGGCAGCATACTAATGCAGAATCAGGGATACTCTTTTAAGAGGGTGAAAGCGAGCATTAGAGGATTGACAAGCATCAACAAGTACACAGACGAGCGTGGTTCCGAAAATAAAATCAAGAAAGTATTCTCAAGAATACTTAAATTTTGGTTTCACTAGTACTGAAGTAAATGAAGAAGAAAGGCCCCTGTATCTCATTTGCTCAAAAATGTTGGCGGTTGACAGCATGAAACCTAATAAACTTAAACGACATTTTTTTTATTTATTTATTACATATATATATTTTCAGACTTGTATGCTTGATTCTTGAGATCCGCTTGTAAGTCTTCGTCGATAATATGACAAATAGCACAATGACAGATGTACAACCACAGAAGAATAACGAAGAAAACACCCAGAGCCACGGTGGGAATCGAACCCACACTCCTACGCTCTCAAGCGATTAGCGGAGTGATACTTTGACCACTCAGCCACGGAGCGCCCAACGACATTTGGAAACGCTTCATAGTGAGTATGTAAACAAACCCAGAGAATTCTTCGAATTAAAATTAAAATCATATTAAAAGCAAAAATCATTGTTTAAAAAAACTTTGTCTGCGAATGAAAAAGCTTTAATTGCCTCTTTCAAAGTTTCATATAAAGCAGCCAGCTCTAAAAAGCCTACCACCATTAGTGACGAGCTTATTTTGCCAGCCCCAATTGAGATTGTAGAAATTATGTTTGGAGATAATTTTGCAAAACAATTTAAGTCTATACCTTTTTCAAGTGAATCTGTTACTCGTCGAATTGCTGATATAGCTGAAGATGTAGAGTGTCAACTTTTAGCGAAGTTGCGTGACAAATTGTTTTCAATACAACTCGATGAGGCAACAGATAATAATAAAGATGCTCATTTCATTGCCCATGTTAGATTTTGTGATGATTTGTCAGTAGTAGAAGAATTACTTTTCTGCAAACCAATAGAACTCAAAGCTACAGTAATTGCATTATTTGCGATCTTAAATGATTTTATGAACGAGGCAAACATAGAATGGAAACATTGCGTTGGAATATGGGCAGATGGTGCTCGTTCTATGTCTGGAAGATTTCAAAGTATTCAAGCACTTGTGAAACAAAAATCGCCACAGTGAGTTTAGACACATTGCATGATCCACATAGAAGCTTCGGCTTCCAAAGAAATGAGTCCTGATTTGAATATTGTTTTAACTACGGTTGTAACCGTAGTAAATTATATAAAAATGAGACCCCTTAAATCAAGAATCTTTTCCGCACTTTGTAAAGACATGGGTGCAGTACATTTAGCGTTAATATTTTATTGCGAGGCAAGATGGTTATCGCGAGGGAAATTTTTGCAACGTGTTTATAAATTAAGATAAGAAATTGCCGTTTTCCTAGAAGAGGAAAACAGACCGGAAGCTGAGAATTTTCGCTAAAGTTTATTTGTGATGAAATTGAGCTACAAGGTCGACATATTATAGAAATTAAATAACTTGAATCTTCAACTGCAAGGAGCAAATACACATATATTGGATACGAGTGATAAAGTTAATGCTTTTTGTAGGAAATTGTAATTTTGGAGCAGAAATTTAAAGCAAGAAAACTTAACAATATTTGCAAATTTGAATGATTGTATTAAAACTTACAAGGCTGAAGAACAACTTGTAAGAGTTATTTTTTTAACCATTGAAAATCATTTAGCAATGCTAGCAAAGAATTTTAAAAGTACTTTTTTGCTGACGACAAACTGATATCAAGTTACAAGTGGGTGAGGGATCCATTTCAAAAAACTCCCGAAGGACTCTCAATGGAAGAGGAAGAAACCTTCATAGACTTCACGGAAAGCGGTGAAACCAAAAGGCAATTGAGTAATAGATCACTCTGTCAATTTTGGGCAGGAGAGGATGATGAGTTTTCTGCACTAAAAACAAGGGCATTTCGCATTCTACTACCATTTTCAACATCTTATCTTTGTGAAACAGGATTTTCTGTGGTGTTTTCTTTGAAGACGAAATATAGATCTCGGCTTAATATAGAAGAAGAACTGAGAGCGTCTATTTCTAATATTAAACCCTCCTTTGAAAAACTTTGCTCTGAAAGACAGGCCCAAAGAAGTCACTAATAATTATTAAATTTGTTTTTAATTTAGTAAGCTGTTTTAATTTAATAAGTTAATTATTAAATATGTCGAAATGTATTTTGTTTTGTATGTGTATGTGCGTTCTTTCCTTTCAGTCACTTAATCAATTTTTTTAAATAACATTTTCTCTTGGAAAGGCTTGCGCCCCCCTTGGGGGAGCGCCCCACAGGTTGGGAATCACTGCCCTGGAGCAAATTTCAGAAAAGAGTCTATTTGCAAAAACCAATATAACATGGTTGGTATGAAGGTTTATACATAATATGCCCCCAGACAATTCAATACAGGCCGTACAACGCCGAGTCATGCCGAGTATCAAATTATCGATCTGATCTTGGGGAATATTACACCACTCATCAAGCAATGTTCTCCGAAGTTTCGATAAACATGTGGGAGGGGATTGACGGGCTGCAATTCGTCAATCAAGCATGTTTCACACATGCTGAATTGGAATCAAGTCAGGTGAGTATGCTGGCCAGTCCAAACGGGTGACACACATATATATATATATATATATATATATATATATATATATATATATATATATATATATATATATATATATATATATATATATATATATATATATATATATATATATATATATATATATATATATATATATATATATATATATATATATATATATATATATATATATATATATATATATATTTATATTTATATATATATATATATATATATATATATATATATATATATATATATATATTTATATTTATATATATATATATATATATATATATATATATATTTATATTTATATATATATATATATATATATATATTTATATTTATATATATATATATATATATATATATTTATATTTATATATATATATATATATATATATATATATATATATATATATATATTTATATATATATATATATATTTATATTTATATATATATATATATATATATATATATATATATATATATATATATATATATATATATTTATATTTATATATATATATATATATATATATATATATATATATATATATATATATATATATATATTTATTTATATATATATATATATATATTTATATATATATTTATATATATATATATATATTTATATATATATATATATATATATATATATATATCTTTGCAAATTTTATTCCTAACTGCGGATATGAAGCTGATGTTTATTTAAAATGATTATTTTTTGCTATTTTCATTCTGTAAAAGCTTCGATATAATATTCGAAAGCTTCATGTGCTGCATTGAATGAAATAATCAAAAATAGACTCCGAAATTGATGCTAAAATCAAAATTTAAGTCGGAGGTAGCAAAAAATTCTTATATTCAAATCAATACTGAGTTACAGGAATGCATACATAGAAATTTTTCAATTATTTAATTTATATGTTGTCTAATATAATTGTCTAATGTAACTTATTTTCAGGCTTTTGAGTTATGCGGAATCATAATATTCTGCTCAGTCGTATCTTACAGCGGCTACATATCTGTTGAATTACCATGTAGCACAGTATGTGATAATGTCATAAATCATTTTCTTCCAAGGACTTGAAGGAACATTCTACAACAAAGATGTTAGGAAACGGAAAGATTGAATAAATTTATTTAAAATAAAAACTTAAAAAATATGTTATTTCTAGTGTTTAAAGTGATATTTACTTAATGTTACACTTTTAAACATTATTTTATTTTTGTATTTATTGGGGAACATAAATGAAATTACTTTCAACTTATGAACTTTACTTAATTATGAAACAACATTTCCAAAGTTCATTTTGAACACTCTACATATACTCTCAAAGTAAATATGTAATTAAACTAATCGACAAAAAATTTAATTTTTCATTTAATATTAAATTGTGTATGGACATTATATGAAGTTAAATTGCTTAAGCCACAACAGAAAAATGATTTTTCAAAGACAGTGTTATTTTAAAATACATTTTTCCAAATCCTGCCAGTTAAAATTTCAAAATTATGAGGATTGAAAACTAATGGTGCTACTTTTGCCTAGATTTCTATTTCCGCGCAAAAACATCTTGAAATACAGAAGTATTCATACAGGGTGATCAGCGAATAATCCCTGATTTCCAAATTAAATATTTCGACAACAAAGATCAATAGGTTTATGTTGTAAACGGTGAGTTTTTATTAGCAAAACTATAAAAAAAAGTGCATCCAAGTTTCAAACATTTAGTTACAAAAACTGTTAACAAATGGTGCTCTACACTGAAAATGCATTCTCTGAAAGGAGTCTAAAAAAATAATAAAATCAAGCAGTCTTTGCAATCAGAACACAATTTTTTTTAACTGTTCACCATTCGAAACAACGAACAAAGAAATTTGACATCACGTCTTGTAATGTCTCAACGGAAGTGAAATCACATGCAACATCATCACCGATACAAACTCCTCCAGAGTAATAGACCATGTCTTTTAATACACCCCACAATTACAACGAGTCAGATCAGAAGAATATGGAGGCCAATCTGTTCCTGTGTCAGTGAATTTCAGATAATCTAACGCCATTACTCTATTCTCAAAGTATTCAGGAAGAAAGTGAAAAACTTTACATGATTGATGTGGTTGAAACAATCCATTTTTTGCATTAACCAATTCATACATGTTTAATCCTCCAACGTCTCTGCAATCAACCTCTGAAATTCTAAGATGCTCTAGGCAGAAGATACGTTTAATCGTAAGCTTCATAACTGGGCACTACTATTTCAGAAAGTACCTCCATAAAATGGGACTGTTTCAGCAAGACCTTATCTGCAGGAAATGTCATACGCAAGAGGAAACGGCCAAGCATATCATTTACGAATGCGAGGCCCTTGCCCTCTCTAGATTAACTTCTTTAGGCATCATCCATACTAGAGAGTTACACCTAGACTCCATTAAAGGGTTATCGGACTTTATTAATAAAGTGGGTGACCCGAGCAACTGGAACTAGGAAACATTGGGTTTGGAGTTAATAGTACAAAATGCTGATAAAAGCAGAGGTGCCCAATGATATACAAACTCAACTCACAGAAGAAGAAAAACCCAACCTCCCTCTATAAACTGTACCTTTCTATCACGAAGGTACCTTGTTGCTGCCATAATTAGTTAAAGATCTGAATATATGTTGCCTTTCTCATGAGCTCCTTTTATGCTGTTTGCTTTTAAAATTAAATTAATATTGGTAAAATTATGTTTGCTAAAGGATTAAAAATTCTTCCAACCTCTTTTCTAAACTTAGGTGACATTTATTAAGGTAAAATTAATATTGAAGTGTATTTTCTAATAAAATAATAATTACATTAAAAATATAATAAATTTTAAATGTAAAATCCCCCACCCCCGACCCAACCTCCCTCCATAAACTATACCTTACTATAAAGAAGGCGTCCTGTGTTGCTGCCACTATTAGTTAAAGATCTCAATATATGTTGTCTCTCATGAGCTCCTATTCAGCTATTTACATTTAAAATTTAATACAAATTTGGAAAATTATGTTTGCTGCAGTAAAAATTCTTCTAACAATTGTATCTAAACTCGTGTTACACTTGTAAAAGAAAAATTTAATATTGAAGTTTATTACAATAAAATAGTAATTACATTAAAAATTTAATAAATTTTAAATATTTATATATATATATATATATATATATATATATATATATATATATATATATATATATATATATATATATATATATATATATATATATATATAAAATCCGTCGCCCAATCCAACATCCGTCTGTAAACTGTACCTTTCTTTAACTAAGGCCCCCTGTTGCTGTCACTATTAGCTAAAGATCGCAATATATGTTTTACCTGATGAGCTCCTTTTCTGCTGTTTACATTTAAAATTTAACAAAACTTTGAAAATGTTTACTGCGTGAATAAAAATTCTTCTAACAATTGTATCTAATCTGGTGTTGCATTTTTAAAAGAAAAATTTAATATTGAAGTGTATTACAACAAAACAATAATTATATTAAGAATTTAATAAATTTTAAAAATAGAATCCCTCGCTCAACCCAACCTCTCTCTATAAATTGTTCCTTTCTATAACGAAACCCCCATGTTTCTGCAACTATTAGTTAAAGATCTCAATATAAGTTGACTCTAATGAGCTCCTATTCTGCTGTTTACATTTAAAATTTAATAAAAATTCCGAAAATTATATTTGTTGCTGAACTAAAAATTCTTCCAACAATTTCATCTAAATTCGTGTTATATTTATAAAAGAAAAATTTAATACTGAAGTGTATTACAATAAAATAATATAATTACATTAAAAATTTAATAAATTTTAAAAGCAAAATCCCTCGCCCAACCCAAATTCCCTCCATAAACTGTACCTTACTGTAAAGAAGAACCCCTGTTGCTGCCAATATTACTTAAAGATCTCAACATATGTTGTCGCTCATGAGCTCCTATTCTGTTTACATTTACAATTTTCAAATAATTGTCAATATGGAAAATATTGTGTGAATAATGTGACTAAGTATAAGCAACTTATATTAAACTTAAAAAAGTTTTGGAATTCAATTTGAGCACTGTCCTTATAAATTTTATTGAGATATAATTAACTAACTTCCTCAAATTTTAGCTTTTAGTTTGTCAACAGTGTGGATATACAAAATGAGAATATCAAAAATAGATCACTCATGATAAAAATTTCCAAGAAATTTGGTGCTCTATGTAATTAAGGAAATTTTCATTTCTGTCTAAAAACTCGAACTACAGCACACTAGACACAACTATGGGATTGATCCTATAAAAATTTAATAAAATTAAAAAAATAAAATTTCATATTTACCTCAGATTTTGCTTTCAGTTATAAGTGGGAAATATTTCTCACCCCTAGAGTAATTTTTGGGACAGTTCCTGTACGATTAGAGAACATTAATTAAGTAATGATTAATCATGTCATAACATTTAAAAAAATGAAGAAAATAAATATTTATTGAAACTTAGCCAAAAACCAAATTATTAATATAAAATTCAAGAAATTTAAACTTTCCAAGAAACCAGCATTTGTATTGAAGTAATTCTTATTTAATCATTTATTTTCATTTATCACAATATTATTTTGATTAAACTAAGCAACAAAGAAGAATTAAATTGAGATTTCAAAAACTGCCACTGTGTCCAACAAAGTAGTAAAGTATTTCACCGTATTACTAAACAAATATTTATTTATTCATTATTCAGTTTTACTGAAATCCGGGTAATTTCACCAGTGTTTGCTATATTAGAGGAAAACATTACAAGGCTTTCATGCCCACTCTTACCATTTTCCATATTTTTTTTTAGTTTAATGCTGTATATATTTAAATAGTTTATTTGAAAATGTGTTACTCATAAAATAATCATTTGATTACTGATTATAATTTTAAAATATAAATACAAAACAAGTATTTACGAAAAGTAATTTTATTTCAAAATAATAAATCATGTTAAATAAAATTAACAATTGAAATATTGAATTTCTACTCAAACTAAATGAGATATGTTCATGTTATTTCTGTAAAACTCATTATGCACTTCCTTAATGTAAGATTTCGCTGATATGTAATCAATTTATTTCTACTTTAAGAAAAATCCTTTCAAATTTTAAATTGATTACCACATATATTAAGTAAGAAATAAACAATTTTTTAATCAATAATTTTTATTTCACTTAATACACACATTTTTATAAAATTCATAAGTTACTTTATTTTTTTGGCAGTGCTGCAGTCATTAGAAACAACAAAATAATTTTAAAATTTACCATCTAACATTCAAGTAATAATGTAGTCAGAAATAGTGTTAATTCTCCAAATTTATTTTCAAACAGCAAGTTAATTAAAATAATTTAAAAAAAAACATTAGGCATTCTCCTAAGAATTTTATAAATAGAGTAAGAAATATATACGGCCGAAAGAAACGACAGGTCCAGGCTCCATGTTCAGTTCAATTTTCTTCATCTGATGGTTGAAGAGCGGATTCCACCAGACGCGAAAAGTCAAACCGACGATGAGATTTGCGTCTCTTCTTGGGCAGAATCTGTGATTTTGTAAATCTTTCTTCTGGCACTGTAACAGAATTTTTGGGAAAGGGCTAAAAGTGGATCCAGTGCGGTAAAATTTTGATTCACTGTCGGAATACATAGAAGTTGAGGGTGCTGACGAGAAGGAAACTTCGAGCTTTTAGGGGTGACCAGAGGCGTAATATAGTGATAACCGTGAGATTGACTGAAATAAAATAAAAGCTTATGTAATAAACATTTTATTGCATATATTATCCAACTCAACTCATATTCTTGAAATTAATTAAAATGAGCAGTTTTTCCAAGTGTTATTATATTAATAAATATGCGTAAGCATACAGTTAATTATCTTACATAATACAGATTAAGAGTGAATTTAGTTATTTATTTGAACAAAGAACTTGAAAATTCAAATATCTCCTGCTATAAAACCAAAATTTAAAAATTCTATTAACTATTGCTGTTTTTAATTGATTTATAGAAATTTAATTAAAATAATTATTCTTTATAAATTTTAATAACAAGTTTTGAAAATGTACAAATTAAATTCTTTATAAAGAATTTAATTTGTAAACCTTTGCAAATGCAAGACTTAAAAATTTCGTAGAAAATGGAAAGGACATTAAATTTTTGATAACGCATTAATACTACTATAAATATCTTTAAATTTAAATTTTAAGTCAACTATAATAAAGCACAAAGTTTTTATGATATAATTTAATTTGATAATGAATCAATATACTTTAAAATATTTAATAAGTTTATATTTTCTTGATTATACTGAATAACTGATCTCTTCAGCTTTTGCTACCCTTATAAATAACAATAATAAAAAGGATTCGAAGAACAAATTTTTTAAAAAGTAAAAAATTTAAAAACATATTTTTCTTCATTTCTTCAAGTTAATAGCTTTTTAAATTAATGACATTAGAATTTCAGAGGCAATCCTAGCTGATGATCTACAGATCATACTTTTAGCGTGGTTTGACCAGGAGTGCTGAGCCAAGCTTCATACATCTTCCGTTTTTCCCATCTAAGAACATTGGTTTTTGCGGTCTTCAAATTGATCCCACAAAAAGGTTCTGCACCGATGGGAGCAAAAGACGATCCTTGTTTAGCAAGTTCATCAGCCCTTTCATTACCTTCGATACCTTTGTGCCCTAGTACCCATACAAGGATCACCTTGTTTCTAATTGCCAGTTCTGTAAGAAGGTTTCTACATTCCAAAATCATTTTAGATTTGATTTCGAAAGAATTGAGCGCTTTTAAAGCGGCTTGACTGTCACTAAAAATGAGAATCCGCTTACCGTGGTAGCCCTTCCTCATATTTAGTCGCAGACAGTGGATAATGGCCAAAACTTCTGCCTGAAAGACCGCAGCGTATCGCCCAATGCTTACAGATAGGCTGGTACTTGGTGACACCCCACATACTCCCAGTCCTGAGAGGCTGTTTTTCAGTGATTCATCTGTGTGTACCAGATTAGATCTCCTGTTTTAGTTTCAAACATGTTATTGTTCCATTCGTCTCTAGTTGGAAAAACTATTTCAAATGTCCTTTCAAACATGTATGACTTTTCCATGATGTCCGAGGGCATCAGGAAAGTAGGATCTTGAATTTTCCTGGTAATACCCCTGTGCCCTTTGGCAACAGGTTGGTCATACCATTGGTTTTGTAACTTCATTCTGGCAGTGCTGCAGATGAAGATGTCTAAGGGAGTCAGATCCAATATAATTTCCAATGCTCTGGTTGGCGCGGTGGACATGACTCCAGTGATACAGAGACAGGCCAGTCTTTGTAGACCTCCTAGTCTGTCAGTCATAGTCTTCTGTTCCACCTTACGCCACCAGATCACATAGGCGTATGTGAGAATGGGCCTGACAAACTTCTGCCTGGTAGTTCTATAATTTTAATTTGAAGTTAACAGTTAATAACAGACCTAGTTTAGAATCTATTTTATACTAGTTCAATTTATTCATAGTTGATTAATCAGTTATTGATACAGATGTAAAAAAACTAATTTATAATTTTTAAGCAGCCAAATCGTGTTTATATCATATAACGGCTTGAAAATTTAAAATAATGAAACAATTTTTTTAAATGCCGTTATACATTTTTACCATACTTACCAGATTTTTGATCTACAATTTCAACCTTGGTTGATTATCGAAGGGAAAAGAGAATCATTTACGTGTGTCATCACGATCTCTCATGAAATCAATATTTTTTTTCAAATTTGAAAAACGCCTTATGGAGATGTAGCTTATTTCAAGCTTTTTATGTATTTGGAATAAAAAATTATCGCTTATTCTTAAATTAAAGAACTCATTGAATCTTATTTGACCCCTGTCCTTTACCAAGAGCAAAATTTAGAGCCAAACCTGTAGATTTCATCGCCGAACTGGATTTTTTATGCAACGAATTTCGAACTTCGTGTTTATTGGTTACTGTTCTACGACAAACAATTCTATGACAACCCATTCTAAGAAATGTTTTTAAAATAAACACGCAAATGAAATAATTTTTTTCAAATTAAATCAAAATTATTTTAGAAAAAAATTAACTTTGGAAAATTTGAATAATTTTTGTTTGGAAACTTAAATAAAATATAATAGTGTCCTTATATTCATTGACCAAAGATTTTAAAAACAATTAATTAATTAGAATTATGAGGTATAAGAAATATTTATTTAAATGTATTGTAACAACAAAGCGATTTTTATTGAAAGCGAATGTTTAAAATAAATATCTGTACAATATTTAGACATTAAATTATAATTTCTTAAAAAAAAAAAAATGAGAACAGTTGTGTTCTTTTCAAAAGTGTGATTTTCAGTGAGTGAAAATTTTTCATGAATACATATAAATGTAATGAATACGTTCTTTTATTTTTGAAATTATCAATTCTAATTTTAAAATTAATTTAGATAATTAAAATTTGTTTGTGTTAATGTGGTACAAGTAAATGTTATAAGCAATGAATTTTCAAAATTTAATTAAAAATAATGATATTTATTGATTACTTTATTGATTTAACTACATTGTTCTGTTAATTTAAAAGAAATATTATAAAAATAAACATATATGTTTGAAATTTGGTCAAATATAAGCAATATTGTTTTTTCACGTTTTACTTTTTAATATAATGTATTCTCATAAATTGAGTACCATAAATATTCTAACATTTTGTCTTAAACCTTAGTTGTAATATGTTAGTAAAAGAAATATTCGAAATCACAGAAAATCGCTTAATTTCGATTGGTGAGAAAACGTTTGCCGCTATTTTTTTCACTTTTACAAGTGAAGGGCTAAAGTAGAATTAAATCGAAAAACTTTTTTTGAACAATGAAATTTTAACTTTTAAAGTAAATTTGAAGAATATATATGAATGATGTTAAGTACTAATAAATTATACATTATATTCCCAGCTATTAATTAATCACAAGTTTAAAAAAAAGGAAAACACTATAAACAATCAAAAAAAATTTTTTTTAACTTTCTGCAACTTTAAACTAATATATTTTGAAACAAAAAACTCATCCCAGCGTTAAAATTGAATTTGATTTTTTATTATTGCTTACACTTTTAAATATTTGATCATTCAATTAAAAGATAATAGGAAACTATATGTCTAAAATATATGGCACTTATAGGATAAGAAATTGCCGACCAACTTGCCTAGTGGTCTGCGTGCCTGACTATGGATAAGGAGGTCCTGGGTTCGAATCCCGGTTCGGGCATGGATGTACTTTCTCTCTCTATCTACGCTGTCTTTGTCCTTTCCTTGTATGAATGAGGTGTGAATGGTTGCCTACCCTATAAACGGGTACCTATAGCATGTCTGTACTGAGGAAGTCGGACTCCACACCAAAATATGGTTCAGTTGGAAAAGTGGAGCAGCGGAACCTTTGTTGCCACCCTAGCTGGCACACGACAATGAATGAATGAGGATAAGAAATTTCTCCTAATTGTCTGATTATAATTATTTTTAGTATGCATCACTACATTTTGATTAGTAAAATACCACCACATTTTGATTAATAATAAATTACAACAATAGCCATACTACATCAATAATTTTTTCATCACAGTATTCTTTAATTTATTTAAGATATGGAGCAACTAGTGCAAGATTTCAGAAATCAAGATAAAAATAAAAAAAATGTGAGTTTTTAAAGAGATTATAAGAATTGTGAAGATGCAATTTGATAAGCAATTACTATCAAAGATTAATTTAGGAATAAAATATTAAAAAAATTATTATAGACTTTACTTTACACAGAAATAATTGTCTTCTTTTCTAAATTTGTGAGGTATAGGTCATCCTTGACATTCAATTTCCACTTATAACAATGAATTAAAAGGGGCATAAATATCGATGATGCTTTTAACAAAATTATAGAGAAGTAGAATCTATAATGTTGATAATAAACCCTGAAGTCACAAGTCACCAGTTTTATGTTTTCACAGTCTCTGCGACAAAATTATAATAGTTAGGTGACTCTTAATAAGCTTAGCTCTACGTTTAATTGTTTTCCAAGTAAAAGTGAGGTTTCTTCTATTCAATAATTAGTGTTTAATTAACAATTGACAGAAGGGACAGAAGGGGATCGAGTGGTCGAGGCTTAGTGCCAGAAGCCGAGGCTTCTATAACTAATTTAAAGTGCCAAGACACCCGAAAAGTATCGACTCCAGCAGCCGCCACCTGCCTCGGTAGACGAGCCAGCGAACAATACCTTGATGAGACGAGTAAACTCGTCGGCACCCACTCACTTTTCATGGCAAATTAAACTCTCTCATAAGATTTGTTTTGAACTCTCTCATATATAATATTATAATTTGAACTCTCTCAATTTAGAATAGTTTTCTTCCGTCAATTCCTATTTACCGTCAATTCCTATTCTATTCCTCTATTTCCCAGTTCTCGACCGGACCATCGTCGGTGGCTCGCTGGTATTCCATCATTGGAATGTCATCCGACACAATGGACATGATCCTTTTAAGGAACGACCAGTTGCGCCGGTCCAAGATGGTACTCAAGCTTTCGCTATCGTACACCAGCTTGCTCCTTTCTTCCGAGGTCCTGGTACAAGACAGCACGAAGTGGAGGCAATCCCCCACCACATTGCACGAGCGACATAACTCACTAATCGGGTACCCTCGTTTATGAAGATACTCCGGTACACGTCCGTGTCCAGTCGCTATCTGGGCTATAATGGCATTACCGAAAACTCTCTTTTCAGTCACTGTTTGAAAGAGTCTGTAGGTCTGGCGGCCTACTACTTCATTCTCCCATCTCTGCTGCCATACACGCAGTGCTTCTTTATGCAACACCTTGAGAAGGTGTGACCTTGGACGTGACAGGTCCAGCGTTGGCTCTGGTAAGTCCGCAGCCTCCTTGGCCAGTTCATCGGCTCTTTCGTTACCGAAAGTGCCTGCATGAGCACGTACAATTGACAGTATAAATCGACAACGTCAAGATCGAATAAAAATCTTCTTCTTCATCATCTTCTTTAAAAGCTCTACAGACGGTTACCGGCCAAGGCCGTCATTGTCAGCATCTTCCATCTAGTTCTACTTGACGCCAAGTTCCTCAAACGGCTTACTCCCAAGTCCAATAACCGTTTCTCCATTCTATCTATCCATCTGGTTCTTGGTCTTCCTCTCCTTCTCTTTCCCCCTGGTGTTTGGAAAGTTACTTTTCTAATAGGGTTTTTATCGTCATACCGATAAATATGCCCTAGCCACCTTATTTTTGAGGCCTTGATAACTTTGACAATGTCAATTGGAGTTCGTGGTTATAACGGATTATCATTATTCCATATTCTCTAATTGCTGTAAAAAATTTTCTAAAAATCTTTCTCTCAAAAGTCATCAGCTTTTCTTCGTCTTTTTTCTTAATTGTATAGCATTTGCTCTTCAAAATACTAGTAACTATTGGTCTTACTAGTTTTTTTATATAGTTGTACTATCTTTTTCTGCTTATGTATTTAGATTTAAACTGTTTTCGTAATCCATGATAACATTTATTAGCCATGTTGATTATCTGTTTAATTTAAATTTTTATGTCATTATTTATGTTAACAATAGTGCCTAGATATTCTAACTCGACCGAATATAAACAATTTAAAAATCACTCCTTCGTTACATTGTTTATTAACCACATGTGTGATACTCCTTTTTCCCCCATTCGACTTTTCTACAATACGAATTAGATATAATTGGACCCCCCTAATTGCGAAATTCAAGTTAACGATACCAATTAAATGGTTTCGACACGTAATAAATATACTTAGACCAATTTAGTCAGAAACAGTTCTGTTTCAATTCCAGAGTGGTGCTGATCTTTTAATGTTATCTTCGATCACAAATAAAATTCCTTGAGAGAGCAATAAATTATCGATTGCTAAAGTTACCTGGATGTGTATGTAATAAGAGAAAATTAATGAGCATTTTTCTTGAAATTAAACTTAAAAAATGTTGCAAGTATAAATGTCAGTTAGAAGTTTAAAATTATATGCATTTATGTCATAAGTCGCTTTCTTCAATTCAAAATTTCCTGATTCTAAATGACTCTAAAATGTACAGATACATAGCAATCCTAAAATAAATTGAACCATTTATTACTGTAGAAAAATATACAAACTGATTAATTTATAAAATGAAATGAATGTTTATGTTTGTTATGCATACACAATGCCATTACTGATATTGGAAACATAGAATTATTTGTTGATTGCGCATTTGTTGCATTATTAAAAATCAGAAATATTTATAAGAATTACGTTTTGATAGATTGTTTACATAATTCATGAAAGAAAACTTTTTCAAAATCGAAATCACTTATTATTTCATTTGCATATAAAGATAAAATTCAGATATAATTTACGCAAATAGCAGTTCTAATTTATCTAATTAGGAAAATTCAAAAGTTTATTATCATGAATGAATTACATCTGTTTTCCCTCACTTGCTTTTGTTGGAAATATTAATTTAAATAGGTCTATTAGGAAAATTGCGCACTGGATAAATTCTATATTAGGATAGATTGAAACTGAGAATGAATTTCAGAGCATTTTACTTTTATAAGTAATCCTTTATGCAACTACTCAAAATTACTCGATTATAAATCTGAATCATACTATAACCCGATAGCCCGCTATCGAAAGATTAGAAAAATTCCGTCATTGAGAGAAAAAAAAATCAGGTACTTTATCAAATTGAATGTTTAAGTGTAAAAGAAATGAAACGAATAAAAAATAACAATAAGAGATAAAAAAAAATATATCATGTGATACTCAGGATGTAAAATGATTGATTTCAATTAAGGCTATAGTGCTGCCATCTATCCAGACAAATTAATCTTAAATTGAAGTGATAAAGATTATTAATACTAATAATCCTTTGCTGATAACAGTTGTCCCATGGACAAAAAGTCACAAGCTGACCCTGTAAAGGATAAATTGAATAAAACGAGAGGTAAGTTTCTAATCTGGATTTTTGCTTAAAACTTTAAACATATTTTTAATTTGTTGTAAGAAATTATCATATCAAATCGTTATAAATGATATCTTCACAAATAAGTGCTTCTTCCATCTGAATCATTCTATAGATATTCCAGGAAAATGTTTTTACTCTTCTTAACTAATGTTCCCTTATAATAATTTTTAAGATTCCGTAACGGGTTAAATTTATCTAATACCAATAAGAAAATTATAATTTGTTAGAATTCAACATTCTTTAAAAGATAGAGATATTGATGATAGTAAGTATTTAATAAAATACGATAAATTACTAATTTAATTTTTTATTATAAATTCCAGATTTTTTATCCATTGTTGAAATTAATTTGTTTACTTCATTTTTAAGTATTGTACTTCTAAAATGGCAATATTGAAAATTAGTCATTAACAGTTGAGCTGTTTAAAGAGCAGTACCATTATTAATATGACATGAAAATATGTATAAAGTACATTTTTGGAATGAAAATTTGACTAACTGAATTTTAAAATAATGGTTGAATAAAAATTATTCATTTCGCAATATTTAAGAACTTTATGCTATTATAATTTTTAAAAAATCAATTTATTCAATATATATTTTACTTTCATGAACTTTCAAATCATATTCTTTTAATTTCAAAATCCAATTTTTTTTTTTTTTTTTTTTTTTTAAAAAGTTAAATACTTAGAAGACATGAATATGAAAGTAAAGCACATTCACACAAAATCTGCTAATTTAAGAAAAATAATTTTAAACAAACGTTTATTGTACATCATAAATCGGCTTAAGTAGTATTGCATATTGTTATTTAAATTTTTCAAATTATGTATTAGCGAATTTATTATATAGAAGCCTGTTTTTAAAAAGAAAAAAAGCCATGAAAAAAATGAATTTCATTAAATTTTCACTGTATCAGCTTATTTTTTATCTCTAAGAAAACTTTCACTAAAGAAACAAGAATTTCAAGAAAGTTCTGATTCTTTACACATAATACTTGTATACAACCTTCTAACGCATTTTAAAGGTTGGAACAGTGCTTATATTTGTAAATAAAGGAAAATAAAATCCGCAAAACATTTATCCCAAAAGAAAACTATTAAAAAAAAATAGAACTACTACATCCATCTGCAGTTGTATGATTATCGTGTTTGTTGTAAAAGAATTCTTAACGCATAGTTTCTTACCTAAATTTTATTAATAATTATTATTTGAAGCATATTCCCACATAAATGTCTAATTTTAAATTTTCAAAAAAATGTAAATGTCCTAAAAGTTTTAAACATTAGCTTACACATTTAAAATTATTCTTGATTCCTGCTTCAAAATTACAAAGACACCCCTACCATCTATTTACATCTGACTGATGGAACCCAAATCTGTGCTGGAAGTGACATGGTCAACGTTTGACCATATTAGCGAATTTAAATTTAAAGCAGACAGTAAAATATTTTTTATGGTGTGTGAGCATTGTAATCAAATTTAATTTTTATTACTTTAGTTGTAATTTGTCTAAAAGCAGAATATCTATCACCCGAAGAAAAATTAAACCCAATATTAATTATAAAATTATAACTGTGTGACATTATAAAGTAAGCTTTAAGGTATAAGGAACACTTCTCTTAATATATGTTTCTGCTTTTTATTAAAAAAAAAAGATTAATCAAGTATATTTAATTAAAAATATAAATGTATTTTAGTATATTTATATTTAAAACTATCCTTCCACTTTAATCAAGAAATCAGCAAATAAAAACTACTAAGAAAATTTTAGAGCTACATATAAAAATGAAACAACTGAATAATTACAGAATAATTTTTAAAAAAATATATTAACAATCTAAATTTATTTAACATAGTATTTCAATATAAATAATAATATGAATATTTTGAATCAGTTAATTTAAATTAATAAATTAATTTAAGTAATTTAAATACAATCAATAAATTTTTTTATATTTCTAGTAATTAATCTCACAATCCGATATAAACAATTCTTCAATTATTTCCTTTAATTAATATTACCTATGATCAAAACATCGATTCAAATTTCACATGTTGTGAAGCTAAATTAATATAATTTGAATGATCCATAAATAAATATTGTTATTAGTGCAAATATTTGGTTTTATAGACTCTTATGATTTCACTACAATTAACTAAAATTTTTCCATAGTATTGAATGCCCGAAACTAGATAAATAATTCTATTCCTACCATTATTATTTATTTATATTTTAAGAAATATGATTGTATAATTGATGTTTAAATTTAATTTTAATTATTATGTAAATGATTATTTTTCTGACAAAAAAGCCATAAATAAATTTACTCCAGGAACTTAACTGGAGTGATTTATTCTAGTTTAACTAATCTTTTTGTGGTTTGAATTTTTCCGTCAATTCTTATTTTATTTTTTTATTTTTATACATTTTTTATATTTTTATACGTTTTTTCACCCAGAAACTGAGTGATTAATTTAATACATAAAAAAATGCCTTTCCGTATCATTATTTTCTTATTTTCGTTTCTTTTTTGCTACGTTTTCTACAACCTAGATGGCGCTTGCACATGTTAAAGTGATGAAATTTGTTTTAGCCACATCTGTTATCATTTTTATTTTTTAAAATAAATGTAAAAGCACATCATGGTTTAAGAACTTCATAAAATAATTCCGAAAGAAACAAAAGAATAACAAAAATTATGGATACTTTGCAAATAACATAAAATGCAATCAGAAGTGCATAAATGGATTTTATTTTGAAACGAATTTTTAATTTTAGTTATTTGTTGCCTATGATCAAATCATCGATTCAATAAATAAGTCTTAAAAGATATTTTCCTTAGACTTACAGTAGCATATTTTTTACTGAAGTAGGCTTTTTGTGGCTGAATTACTTTAAATTTTTTGTTCAAATTTCCCTATAACCAGTTTTTGCTTATATATAAAAAAACTGGAAAATAAGGGAAATTTTTTTAAAATTTGGGAAGAATATACATTCTCGAAGATAGAATGGATACGTTTACGAACATTTTGACATAGACGTTTGGTTACCTACTGTACTTAAAGCGTAATAAAGGAGCCGTCTTTTGACTACGATTAATTTTGTTACACCAGTTTTTTATAGTGCATTATCACTATTAACATAAGAATTAACTTTATCGAAGCACTCTAGCCTTGATAATATCAAATGGGAACTTGTTAATAACAATCGACGCATACATACACGGGAGTCCATTTAATATTTTTCCAGTGGTGACTTTCTCAATTTACTGTAAACAACACAACTCAAGCTATAATGGCAAGATTTCAAAAGAAATTAAGGTTAAAGTTATCAAATTATTGTTTTAATGTGTCAGAGATCATCTAGCAACACATACTGTTGCCAAGAACAGAAATATAAATTCAATCCGCGTATGCATCGGACAGAACTAACTGTTTCTATAAATTAATAAATTCCATTTTACTCAGTTGGTTGACTCTAGGAACATCATCTAAAAAGTCGATGCAAAACCGTACAGATGCATTGCATGTATAATAATTATTTATTAATCATTCGATATTCGTTACAGATTTCCATTCCTCAGTTCTCTTAGTGGCAACATGATAACTACTCTCTCGTATTTCGTTGTGGATCTTAACAGCTTTTATAATGCTATAGTTGTTGGTGTTCTTAGCTTCTTATACTATATCAAATGCAACCGGAGACTGCCTCTTGAACCCATTGGCATTCCATACTTCGGTTATAAGCCGTTCTTGTCCCATGATAATTGTCCCAAAGAACTGCATGAGTTAGCCAAGAAGTATGGTGACATCTTCAGCTTCACGGTGCTGGGCGAACGTATATTCACCTGGGATCCTATAAAGCTGCAAAAGAAGCTCACATTATCAAATCTGATTGTTTTGCTGAGAGAATGAGAGATTACAATGTCTTATACTTCTTTGTAAGAGGTGGTAAGTGACACGAAGTCAGATATTAATTTCATAATTTGTATTGAAGTTATGTGCATAAAACCGATATTATTTTTAGGAAATATTAGTGCATAAATTCATTGCCTGTCTAATAATTTTTGAAAATGATTTATTTAAAAGCTCCGTATAACTTGTTTCTCATATTATCTGTAGCTCTAACATTATTATTTTTTTTTTTTGATTTTTATTCATAAAAATTTAAATTCAAATGAGATATGATTGAGTATAATAATTAACAAAAACAAACTTAAACTTTGCTAACAATATTGTACCGAGCTCCACGGGTTCGTGTTGATTGAGAGTTGAATAAAGCAACCACTTAATGAACACAAGACTTTTATTCGTAAAAACTTCACTAGATAAACGAAATTCCCGCTGTAACAATCACAATTATACAGCTACAATTCGTCAGATACAATAGGAAAAACAGCTTCCAATCACAGGTCTCAAATACCTCAGACAGAGAACAACTAGCAGTCACAACTAATCGTCTTCACTCACTGACTGTCTTCACAAAAACTCTACTACTATTCCATGTCGGGCTGCGGTATTTATACCTGACTTGGCGGAGAAATCTACCAATTTCGCCAAGGTTCTGGAAGCTTCTAGGCTATCTCGAAAAATATTGGTCCTAGAGCTTAGGTGATGGATGTTTCCAGAAGTATCGATTTCTCGCCAAGTCGCCAAAAATCTCGCCAACCGTCGCCAAGTCGCCAAGAATCTCGCCAACTGTCGCCAAGTCGCCAAATCATTAGGAAATCCGCTTTTAAACTACAACACGTCTAAATACCGCAATTTTTGCCCAAAATGTGAGAATTCCTGATCTGTCTGAGATATTTTAAGACAAATATAATCAATATTTACAAATTTGTAACATTGCCCCCTCTCAAGGACTGCACGTCCCGGGCAGTACAATCCCCTGATAGGAGGCCAAATTTAATATAAAAGAATTTACATTTCAAGAGGATACAGAGCACATTACATACACAAGCAACTAAAAATACAAGAAAATAGAAAAGATTAAAATTATCTATACTATTTACAAACAGACCATGGTCTACTGATTTTTACTCTACATTACGATAAGGAGCTAATCTATCATAATGTACTACCTTTGGTTTTGAAGCAGATGATTTTCTTATACGAACCACGACGTCGTTCAGTCTTTTTAGGACTGTGTAGGGACCTTCCCAGTTGGCTTGCAACTTTGGAGAAAGTCCTTTACGTCGAATCGGGTTCCACAACCAAACTTTGTCACCTTCTTGGAATTCATGTCCTGTCGCTCTTGTGTCATACCTTGTCTTCATTCTTTCGGTCGTCAGGTTGATTCGGTCTCGAGCGAAGTTATGGACATCTTCAAGACGTGCCTGAAGGTCTCGAAGGTATTCCTCTGGCGATGAAGATGTATCTGGTGGACGACCAAACTGAAGATCACAAGGGAGACGAAGTTCGCGACCAAAGAGCATCTGTGAAGGAGTATATCCGGTAGTCTCATGGACAGCACTGCGATATGCAAGAAGAAACAGCGGTAGCTTCAAATCCCAATCTTGCTGATTTCTGGAAACCATAAGGGAGAGGTTATTCAAGATGGTTCTGTTAAACCTCTCTACCATGCCGTCCGATTGTGGGTGTAGTGGCGTGGTCTGCGTCTTGTCTATTCCGAGAATTTGACACATTCCTTTAAACACAACAGAGGTGAAATTTGTCCCTTGATCAGAATGAATTTGTAAGGGAGTGCCGAATCTGGAAACCCATTGCTGCACTAGAACCTCAGCTACTGTAGTCGCCTCTTGATTGGGGATTGCAAACGCTTCAGGCCACTTAGTAAAGTAGTCCATGACAACTAGTATGTATTTGTTGCCATTTGAGGATCGTGGTAAAGGACCCAAAATGTCCAATGCTATCCTCTCAAAAGGTGCTCCTACGTTGTACCGCTGCAACCTTCCTCGGCTACGTTTCTTCGGTCCTTTACGTGCCGCACAGTCATCACAAGATTGGCACCATTTCTCTACATCTTGTCTCGTTTTGCTCCAATAGAAGCGTTCTCGAACTTTCTGTAGAGTTTTCATTACTCCGAAGTGGCCTCCAGTTGAGCTACTGTGCAATTCTTTCAAAACATCTGAAATTCTTGATTTTGGAAGAACAAGCTGCCATTTGAAATTACGTCCATCATCGGACTCCCATTTCCTGTATAAGACACCATTTCTTATATGGAGTGAGTCCCAAAGAGTCCAATATTGCTTAGTAGTAGGACTGTAGGTAGAGATATCCTGCCAACTTGGTTTCATACTGGAAGATTCTTTTAATTCTAAAATTGGATTTATATCTGGGTCTTCTTTTTGAGCTTCTCTAAGTCCTTTATCACTCCATGGGTCTGGTTTCGGTGGAGGTGAAACAGTAACTTGGCGTACCGAAGGATTTACTAACTGATAGTTCTTCTCTACTCTCGAACAATATCGGCAGCTTTCATTGCACGGTTTCCTTGATAGTGCATCAGCATTTCCATGAAGAGTTCCTTTGCGATGACGTATTTCAAAGTCAAACTCCTGGAGTCGTTGAATCCATCTGGCTACCTGTCCTTCCGGATTTTTAAAATTTAAAAGCCAGGTTAAGGATGCGTGATCTGTTCGGAGCAAGAACTTTCTTCCATAGAGATAATGGTGGAAATGTTCTATGGCTTTAACGATTGCCAGCAATTCCTTCCTGGTTGTACAGTAATTCCGCTCTGGTTTCGATAGACATTTACTCCAATAAGCAATGACATATTCTTTATCATCAATTTCTTGCGACAAAACAGCTCCGATATTTTCGTTGCTGGCATCCGTATCTAAAATGAATAATTTTTCGGGCTGGGGATATGCAAGAACGGGCGAAGATGTCAACGCCTCCTTCAGTTGTTTAAAAGCTTTCTCACATTCATCTGTCCATAGAAATCTCTGTTTAACTTCTGTCAACTTGTGAAGAGGTCTGGCAATACTTGAAAAACCCTTAACAAATTTCCTGTAATATGTGCATAGTCCAAGAAAACTTCTTAATTGGTGGACATCTTTTGGACGACTCCAGTCCTTAACTGCGGAGATCTTTTCAGGATCTGTTCTTACACCTTCAGCAGAGATAATGTGTCCCAGATAGCTTACTTCACGTCGGAATAAATTACATTTGCAAGGATTCAGCTTCAGGTTGGCCATTTTTAATTTTTCCAGCACCTTTCGGATGTTTCTTAAATGGTCTTCGAATGTGCGCCCTACAATAATGATATCGTCCAAATATACCAAACAGGCTTCGTAGGAAAGTCCTCGTAATACTGTCTCCATCAGGCGCTCAAACGTTGCAGGTGCATTGCAAAGCCCAAATGGCATAACCTTGAACTGCCAAAGTCCTTGTCCTGTGGTGAATGCAGTCTTTTCTCGATCCTCAGGATGTATCTCTACTTGCCAATAACCACTCTTGAGATCCAAAGTCGAAAACCATTGTTTTCCGGATAAAGCATCAAGTGTATCGTCAATCCTAGGAAGAGGGTAACTATCTTTTTTAGTGATGTTGTTTAACCGACGATAGTCAACGCAGAATCGGGTAGAACCATCTTTCTTCCGAACTAAAACAATAGGCGAAGCCCAAGGACTCTCTGATGGCTCAATAATGTCATTCTGCTGCATTTCCATCAGAAGATTATCCACCTCTTCCTGCTTAGCGAATGGCAATCTTCTCGGATGTTGTTTAATGGGTGGATGATTTCCTGTATTGATTCGGTGCTGCGTCAATTTGGTTCGCCCAACATCATCTGATTTCTTGGAAAAGAGATCTCCGAATTCTAATAATAAATTTCTTGCAGCATTCCTCTGTTTATCATCTAACTCTGCTCTCTGAAGGAGTTCATTAATTAGAGTGTCAGGAGGCTCAGATAGTGTGGCTTGACAATTTCGGTTAATACAGGTCACTGGAGTGCAAGTCGCCAGCACTTCTCCTTCTTTTATTAGTTTTACCTTATTGCTTAGATTAGCAACTCTTACCGGGATTACATTTCGTGAAAGGTCGACGAGGGAAGAAGCCACTAGTACTCCTTTAACGCTATTGTCGGAATCTGGATATTCAGTCAATCCATAATGAAAATTATTATCTTCTGAAAGAGCTCCGGAAACTATTGTCTCAGTTCTTGGTGGTAATGTTATTTCACTCTTTGCAGTTATATGATGGACTGTTTTAATATCTGAATATTTCGTCTTAAAAATCGCTATGTCTTCAGAACATGAGTGTAGTTCATTATTTTTAAAATCTAACTTGAAATGGTTTTCTTTGAGGAAATCCAGTCCGAGAATAAATTCGTCATTTATATCAGCGACATATGCCATATGATGGTACACGGCATTACCAAATGCAATGTTTAGATTGACTTTTCCATGCACTTTAATCTTATCACCTGTCACAGTTTGGAGGGTAATGCAGGGCGGCGTCCAGATGAGTTTCTCACCAAGTTTGCGAGCCATATCTGTCCTAATGATAGTTACGTTGGCTCCAGTATCGATTATCATTCTGCAGGGAACTTCGTTGACATGTCCCATAACGAAAAGTCCGTTGTCGCCGCTACTTACGGAAGAAATGTGAAACAATTTGAAATGGGGCTTCTGACTCTCTGGACATCTCCGCCCCGCGAGATGGCCACATATTAGTTTCCCTGCTGTGGTGGAAGATCATTTCCACCATCTTTTCGTTTCGGGCAGTCTCTATGGACGTGTCCGACTGCACCGCAAGTCCAACACTGAATCTTCATGTTTCTGCCACCTTTACTCAATTCTAAGCTACGGACTTTTCGCCGCAGATCTTCAATTTGCTTTCTTAGATTACAGTCCGTATCAGTAGCAGAGACGGCTCTGATTGAGTGCCGGTCTTTACGCGCGGCCTGCTGGGCAGCCTCTATCTTATGTGCGTATACTAGGGCAGATCCGATATCTTTGACATCGGCGAGTCTAAGTGTTTTCTGTATCTCCGGATCCCGCACACTATCGATGAAGTGATGGAGAGCCAGATCTTCACGTGTCTCAGCTGGGCAGTCCGAAAATGCTAGATGGGAAAGTCGCTGAATATCGGCAGCCAATTCTTGCAGACTTTCACCCGCTCTTTGATAGCGGGACTTTAACTGTAGTCTGCTATATTCTTTAGTGCACTTATCTCCAAACCGCAGCTCAAGCGCACTCGATAGGGCTTGGAAATCGTGCCTCTGCTCCTCCGGAAGCGTCTCGAGGATGTCAGCCGCGTCTCCTCTTAAAGAAGCCGCCAGGTGAAAAGCTTGGGCTCGGGGATTCCATCCATTAGCTTCCGCTACCATCATAAACTGGGTCTTGTATACTTGCCAGGATGATTTCCCATCAAATGTTGAGAGTTTAATATTGGCTAGGGAAGGCACAAATGTCACGTTCGGTTCCTCATGTTTGTTTGATATTTGCTTCTCCAAGCTTTCAATCTTCTTATTCATATTGTCTAATGCTTCTTCAACGTTTTCTTCTATCTCCAGAACTTTAGTTTCAACTGAAGTTACCTTATCTTCCATTGCAATCATCTTCTCCTGAATGATGTTGGAGAATTCTTCTTTAACACTTACAATGTCCTTCTTAAGTTCCTTTTTAAGCTCCTCCTGTCCAGATTTTATCTCTTTCATCACCTCGGTTTTAATCTCTTCTTGTCCAGCTTTCATCTCTTCTTGTCTAGCTTTCATCTCTTCTTGTCCAGCTTTCATCTCTTTCATCATCTCGGTTTTAATCTCTTCTTGTCCAGCTTTCATCTCTTCTTGTCTAGCTTTCATCTCTTCTTGTCCAGCTTTCATCTCTTCTTGTCCAGCTTTCATCTCAGCCATCTGCTCCGCTAATTTTTCGAGAAGACTTTTCATTAAATCCATATCCATTTTTCTTGTGACACGCTGCATCAACTCTTCAACCCCGATTCTGACACCAGTTGTACCGAGCTCCACGGGTTCGTGTTGATTGAGAGTTGAATAAAGCAACCACTTAATGAACACAAGACTTTTATTCGTAAAAAACTTCACTAGATAAACGAAATTCCCGCTGTAACAATCACAATTATACAGCTACAATTCGTCAGATACAATAGGAAAAACAGCTTCCAATCACAGGTCTCAAATACCTCAGACAGAGAACAACTAGCAGTCACAACTAATCGTCTTCACTCACTGACTGTCTTCACAAAAACTCTACTACTATTCCATGTCGGGCTGCGGTATTTATACCTGACTTGGCGGAGAAATCTACCAATTTCGCCAAGGTTCTGGAAGCTTCTAGGCTATCTCGAAAAATATTGGTCCTAGAGCTTAGGTGATGGATGTTTCCAGAAGTATCGATTTCTCGCCAAGTCGCCAAAAATCTCGCCAACCGTCGCCAAGTCGCCAAGAATCTCGCCAACTGTCGCCAAGTCGCCAAATCATTAGGAAATCCGCTTTTAAACTACAACACGTCTAAATACCGCAATTTTTGCCCAAAATGTGAGAATTCCTGATCTGTCTGAGATATTTTAAGACAAATATAATCAATATTTACAAATTTGTAACATTATGTTTGTTTCAAATCTGACTAAAAATGCTAAAATGAAACCTTGATTATCGAGCTTCCGTTGCCAACGTTGTGTAGGTTAAATCATAAAATTTAAAACTAACTTTGGGAATATTATTTTTGTTGTTACTTATAATACTTGGACAAGCCAAGCTCACTGTGCGAAATTAAGTCAGTAGAATGTATCTTTCTTTTAACCAGAGCACTATGAAGTTAAAAGTACTATTTTGCTCTAAACTCCTCCGATAGATGGCACCACCAGAGGGTCCACTTTTTCAATTTTGACATTGATCTGGTGAGGGTGAAATTTTCTCCCGATTAGTACACCTATGATAACTGCTCAAAGACCGACCACAGGACTTTCGTTTCCTCATATTTGACGAGAACCTATATCGCATGTACTCAGTGGATTTTTGGTAGCATTAGGAGTCAAACCTTGCCCCTCTGGACGGAATCTCGACGTCCTAACCTTTTGGCTACCATGGCCCAGAGTGATTCCTTTTGATAGTATGCAAACATAGGAAAGATTTGATCACTATGCGCAAAATTTTGAAAATTTTTTTTGAATACAAAATATTGATTCTGTTAGAATAGCTCAACATTTCTTCATAATGAAACGAATTTATAATTTTCTTATAATTAAAGCTTTTTAATTATATGAAATAAGCTTCTCAATCTATCCAGAAATTATAATATTTATTCTGAAAGTCAAAATGATTAATTTGGATCCTCCAGACAGTCGTCTTTTAGTTGGTTTCTCATAAGCGTTCTACAGCCAAGGTATTTAAACAATATGTTCGTAATGTGCGATATGATATATTATTTATTACAACCAGCCAATTTCATGTATACTGATAATAAATTCATGTTCTTTAAATGTACCATTTAGGTTTAAATCATTATTGTCCCCATAAAAACATTATTAATAAAATGTTGTGGACGTAAAATTATACGTAGGGCTTAAAAATACTGACGGACATTTCGAATTTAGAAAAGTGAAAACAACATACACCAGAAACTATTCTGAATGTGTTGATCATTTTTTTTTATTTATTTTTTGCTTTTTCAGATTACATAAAAGTATTGACAGCAAAAAATTTTAATTTATGGTTATCATGATCCTTTACATGGTTTGCTATTTTATTAAGATTTGAGCTAGATACTCATCCATCTTGCCTTACTCTAGGAAAGAAATATTATAGCATAAACTTCAAGCTATAATGCATAAAATTTATCAGCTTGATAAATTTTGCTTGAGTCTAAGTATGATTTCTCTGTTTTTACAACTTCGAGAAATGTCTGTCTTCTTAATAAAAAGAAACTACTCTTATTTTTAACAGAATCGAGAGAGACATTTAGATTTTGAAAAGTATATTAATCGATTCATACATATTTATTAAAATTCATAGATAATTAATCTATAATCTCTTAAGGTAAATTTTTTCACCAGTATTTCTCTTAATATATAAATATTCATAGTGCCTAAGAAAACGGTTAAAGCAAGAAATAGTGTATCAGTATAGCGATACTTTTTCACTAGAAAGATTTTTTTAATGTTAAATTAAATCAGAATAATGCTTATAATAACAAAAAATGCTTTAAAATAGTAATATCGAGAAAAAATATGATATATCAGTGTAAATTTGTGTATTATTTTCATTATTATATTTTCCCTTATTTAGATCCATTTATTTATTTTTCATTTAATATTTGATTTATTTGATTCTGTTTTATATTCTGAAAATTACTTAGTTTTTAACTTAGGAATATAAGACTTTGATCCACAATAACACTTGGATTCAACGTCCTTGGATTACAGGGATTGTTTTCACTGATTTCGAGCAGTGGAAGGTTGTCAGAAAGTTCTTGCAGCAGCAGTTCAGGGAGCGTGGCATGAGTGTTGTCAGGGAAGCTCACTCGGGGGCGCTGTACGACACAGTCAACGAAGCTATCCTGGAGATGAAGAAGCGCTTGGGGGAGGTCGTGGACATCTGGGACTTGATCGCTTCCAAGAGCAACAAAATAATGCTACAGACATTTATGGGTGAATTCGGAATGACTGAAGAAGAATTGTGCGAATACAACCTGCACTATGCGGATACTTTAAACGCCATGACAAGCAAGAATTTGATGCTTGTTGGAGAATTTGCGAGGTATGTCGATTCAATATGCAAAGGAATCTATATTTTCCATTCAGATTTATAATTATTGTTGTTTCACCGAACTTGGACACTACCAATTAGAGAGAAACAATCAGGGAGTGGGGTTGTCGTTCTTTCAAAGGAAGAACCAAGAGGAAGACACTCCAATATTTGACTTGCCACCCTCTTGAAGAATATTATGATTACAACCTATTTAACCTAGCCCAGACGCCTTTAGTAAGTAGGCTCTTCAGATTAATTGATTTTAAAAAATAATCTACGCAACCATTCTGATCAATAATTATGTACACAGCATCAATTAACGGTTCCACAAAACTAAACTCCATGGCACGACAGCCCATGTGGGCCAAGGCCTACAGTGCCCATAACTGTTTTCATGACCGAGGGCCCTGGGGTGCGAAGCACATGTCCCAGTTAGGTGGTCAGCCTAACGTAAGACCCCCAGTGTTTAGTTCCCAAGCATGCTTGGTACTCAGTTAATCGACCCACTGAAGTGATGAAAGGCTGAGTCAACCTTGCCCAGCCCGAGGATCAAACCTCGGACCTGTGTCATGGGAGCGTGAAACGCTGCCACTAAGCCACCGGGCTTCTTTACGGTTTCACAGCTAAATCAAATTTTCAAAAACTAGAGAATCTTCAAAAAGTCTCACTAAGAGTGATTACATATGCTGCATTATATTGCAGAAATCAAAATATTAGATATGAAACAGGAATCCCAACATTCATTAAATACACCACACAAGAAGCAGAAATATTCTTCACAGACATTATAGAGTACCCAATATCCAGAACTTAAAAACATTGCAAATTACTCTACTATAAAAAGGAATTAAATAAACACAGATCCCTAAAAATCAGTTTTAAATAATAAGTAAAAATTTATATATATATATATATATATATATATATATATATATATATATATATATATACTATGAGAATCGGCCAACATCTATTTTTCATCCCCCTAAATGTTAGGGGTAGTACAACCCTAATTTTTTTTTTATTTTTTTTGGTTAGTTCTGTAAGTTCCTAATAGATGGCGGTTTATCATCTAAGTTACACAGGTATTCGGCAGATGGCGACGTGTTTATTTTTCTAGATTATACCATCTTCGAGAAAATTATCGTGCGCGCGCAAGCGCGTGGTTAAATATAGAATTTACATATATTTTCATGATGTATAATGATACTATAACAATTTTTCGTGAATCATTTTCATAATTATACTTTGTATTGTGTTATTATTGTGCAGTATTCAGTTTGAATATTTTTAATATTATAAATAGTAAAATAAAATTTTATTTATTACTGTTTTTCTCTACTAATTTTCATACCACCTCGAAAATATGTAAGTATTTCTTGATAGCCTTTTATTATTTTTTATTTTTTATTTTATAATTTGATAATTATTAATTTATTCAGTAGAACATTTTGATCTAATTTATTTATTCAAATGATAAATTCTTTTAATTTTTTTTATTTCAGTATAATGCCGCGGAAAAAATTTTTAGTTTTAATATAATTTAAAATTAAAATAATAATAGTTCGATGTCAATGTTATCTACCTCATTTATAACAATTTATTTTTAGATGTCTTTAATTTATATATATATTTTATAAGTAAGTCACTGATTACAAACTATAATTTAATATAAGATGAATAAAATGTAAATTCAGAAAGTATATGTTGATTTGTGCTTAATTTCAAAATTTTGATACTTTACCTATTACTATTAAATTTTGGTGAAACGTTTTATTTTTAATCTCCTATGAATGAACCTATTCTAAATTTTTTTAGAAAATATTAATTTGATTGAACCCAAGAATTAGTAAAAAATTGATCCAATGTATTTTAAAAACTCAGCCACTGCAACGCGTGGCTGGGTCAGCTTGTATATATACAAAATTTTCTTTCAAAAACACAGTCTAATAAGCAAAAAATAATCTAAAATTCAAACATAAACAAACTCGATTAGACACATCGAAAAGGAAATAAAAAGGCAGGACAAAGGCATTTCCCTCCTTTTGGAGGTCTGAGTAAAACCCGCGGAGATTAACACGTTCATTGGCAGAAATAGTCAAGCCCTTCTACTTTAATTTTCTACTTAATCTGGGAGCATACGAAAACCAGCGAAAAGAAATCAAAATTATTTTAAGTTAAAACAATTTGCATTGCTCTCTCTCTTCTTATTATTTAAACAATTTTCATTTTTATTATAAACATGTATTTAAAAAAATAAAAATAACAAAACTACTCTTTGTGTTTATTCTTTATATTTATCAATCTTTAAATTGTAAATACACAGATAAAAAGAATTAAAAAAGTAAATCCTCCCTAAATTATTACTATTTTCCTATTTCATTATATTTTTTTCTCTTGATTCTTCCTCTATTTCCTTTCTCTATTTAAAATCAGGAGCAAAAAACAGGAACTGCACCGAAAGGTTGTTTCGCTTAATGACATAAAAATTCAGTACTGGTGGTAGGAGACCAGCTCCAAAAACACCTGTACCAGCTTCCAGCTTCCTAGACGCCCCGATACTTGACTACTGCCACCCACTTGAAGAACATTACTATCACAACCTATTTAACCTGGTTCAGCCGCCTTTAGTGAGCAGGGTGGCTCTTCGGTTTAGTTGAGATTCGAAAATTTCGATAATGAGAACGACATCCTTACTAATCAGGCCACGGAGGTCGCTGAGATTTATTGTAGTAAATCAGAAGGAAAAAAAGAAAAAAATCCTGAAGAAGATTTTTTATTTTAGCTATCATTATAGAATGTAGTAAAATTTTTTATTATTGAAACAAATATCACGATGAATGTTTTTGTACCTATCTTCTTCTTTTTCTTGTTAGAGTTGGGTTTGTATGTCATTGGGCACCTCTGCTTTTATCAGCATTTTGTACTATTAACTCCAAACCCAATGTTTCCTAGTTCCAGTTGCTCGGGTCACCCACTTTACTAATAAAGTCCGATAACCCTTTAATGGAGTCTAGGTGTAACTCTCTAGTATGGATGATGCCTAAAGAAGTTAATCTAGGGAGAGCAAGAGCCTCGCATTCGTAAATGATATGCTAGGCCGTTTCCTCTTGTGTATGACATTTCGTGCAAATAGGGTCTTGCTGAAACAGTCCCATTTTAAGGAGGTGTTTCCTGAAATAGTAGTGCCCAGTTATGAAGCCTACGATTAAACGTATATTCTGCCTAGAGCATCTTAGAATTTTTTGTACCAATGATAGAAATAAATGTGCATAAAAGAAGTGTCATTTTCAAAAAGATAATGAGATCCTTATGTGAGAAGTAAGGCGAAAATACCTTATCATCACATTTAAAAATACTACATAATTATTTCGAATTCGAAACATTTGTTATATTATTTGTGAATATATTGTATAGATTATATAGTATGTTTATTCCATTTTTAACATGCATAATAGACAACCTAACAGTCGTAGTCTGTTATAAGGCATTTTAATATCTACCTGGTATATTGCTTTACGGAAGAATGTTTCTTAAATAGTAGGCCGTATTCACGTATAACAATGGAGGAAACCCGGAAAACTCTCACGCAACCTCCCCGACAAACGAAAGAAGGCAGGAACGCAACATCCATCTCTACTTGCTCAGCAGTAGCTGAGCTCGAAACTGAAACCTTATACTTCGAAGAACGCTATTCTATCACAAGACCACTTTCAGCTCCATAAAAATTCCATTAATAAACACATACAAATTTAAATAATCAATCACAATTTCGTAACAATAAACAATTAAAGTTAATTTTATAAAAAGATGAAAATGTCTTTTAAATCTCTATACTTCCAAAGGATACATCGACTTTCCACAGTTAAAAGCCTTCATTACCTTGTTATACTAAATAGTTTATTAATTAAAATATTCGTAAAACGGCTAACATATTTATACTTAATCAGGAATATAAAATAAAAACCACCAACAGATAGCATATTTGTATGCCGAAAACAGTATTTATGTAATCTAACAAGATGAAATTTTCAAAAATGTAGTAAAAATTTAGAGATATATCATCATGAAAATTATGTGAAAAATTTCATTTAAATATTAATTAATTTTATGTTTTAAATTTTTGATTATTATTTTGTTGGAGAATGATAACAGTAGAAGTGTATCAAAAGATTGGCTTCTAGAAAGTGCAAAGAAATGTGCATTCTGGCTTATCTGGTGTAATCTATATTTTTGATGGAAAGAGCATCTTGTTCACTGGAATGATGGATTTGCAAGACATTCACAACAGTCATACTGTTTATCATTTAAGAAACTAAGAAAATATTCTAAAAGTCGCTAATATTCAACTTAACAGAATTATAATTAAGATTACAGTTACAAAGTACACAGTATTATAGTAAGATACTGAGAATTATATAATTATTTAGAAATAGAAAAATATATTGAACAATTATTTATTATATTTTTGTGTGTATTGCTTAAAAAATGCCTGCCAACCACTGTCTTTCACGTATCCCACTTAAAGCAGCCTCATTACACGATCACGCCATCTATAACGCTTTTATGAAACTAAACTTTCGTAGGTTTAACTTCTTTTCTGGTGCCGTGGAATACTTTAAATTAGACGATGCTATAAGATATCAATATATGGCCGTGGAAGTGGTCGAAGAGCTTTGCAAATATAGCATCTTAAATGACTTTGAATAAATGGCTGAAAAAATTCATTTTACTCTACACAGAAAGGTTGGAAATATAGAACAGATGAACAAGAAACCTCCACCAAATTTCGTTACTTTCAGACTAATGATGTTTAGGATAATTAACATATATATGAAATTAATACTTAAATAAAGATTAAATTTTTTTATAATCATGTTTAAGAGTTATCGTACTATAAAAATAAATACGCTATTTTTAAATTATTCTGTATTATTCATATAGAAAAAAATTTAATCAGTGATCAAAATATTTATATATTTTTTGTTTCTGTTTGTTTTTCTCCTATTTTTCTAATAATTTCTGTACCATCTACTTGCTAAAGCTTTACCTCCTTGAAGAATTTAAAATAAGTTTTGATGAATTTTACACCATTTTTACCAGAGCAAGCAAAAACAAAGAATAAATTGCATTATACCAAGTGAACAGCCGACCGAAGGATACAATCTCGCACCTCGCAAGACCACCTATGCACCCACGCAATGCTATGCTTGGTGTCTGGTGGACTAGTTGTCAAGTGGTTCACTATAAGCTAACGGGCCAAACTATCAACGGGCCAAGCGGTCATTGCTGACTTGCTGTTGTTGTCGTGTGCCATCTAGGCTGCCAATATGGGGTGCTCTGCTCCACTTTTCTAACTGAACCATATTTGGTGTGGAGTCCGACTTCTTCAGTACACACATGCCATATATACCCGTTTATAGGGTAGGCAACCATTCACACCTCATTCATACAAGGAAGGGACAAAGACAGGATAGATAGAGAAACCATGCCCGAACCGGGATTCGAAACCAGAACCTCCTTATCCGCAGTCAGGAACACTGACCACTAGACAAGTTGGGCGGCATTGCTGACTTGTACTCGCAGCAATTGGAACGCATGCAAAAGGCATTGAAATAGAAGGAGACAGCATTGGTTAATCGCATGGATATACTGTTCTTCGCTGATAATGCGAGTCTGCATGCCACGCGGGTGACCAAGCGAATTATATATACATATATATATATATATATATATATATATATATATATATATATATATATATATATATATATATATATATATATATATATATATATATAAAGTTGAGAGACTTTCTACCTTACTCACCTGATCTTCCTCCATCAGATTACCACCTTTTCCATTCCATGGATAATCATCTTCAATAAAATCCTTCACCAATAAAGCAGACAGGCGCCAAGCATTCAAGTATTTCTTTGCATCCTATACTCACAAGTTTTACTGCAAGGGGATTGCAGAACTGGTGGCAGAAGGTGCTGGATGCTGATTGCGATTACTTGGAGGACTACACTTTCTGTAGATCATATTCTTTTGGGTCATTAAAATGGCAAGAGATTTCTTGCTTTCCCACATTTCAACTGAAAATTTTTATCTTCGTTTAAATTTTAAAATATTTTTGTTCACTTATGTTTTTGCTTTATCATATTTTGGCTTCTATTGCTCTGCTAAAGTACTAGTTAATTCACTTTTTTATATGCACTGTTACTTTATAAAACAGTGATACCAAAGTTCCTCATAATTTCATTTTCTCAAACAAAATTGTCGACTGTGGTACAATCTTCATTGCATGTTTTTATAGTTTATTTAAGAAAATTGGGAGTCCTTGAGTGAAATGAAGATATGTTAAGTGTATTTATAAATACCTAATCACAAATAAACTTCACTAACATCATGATATTAAGCTATTTACTAAAATCTTGTAATAATATATAGTTCTTATACTAAAATCTTGTAATAATATATAGTTCTTATAAATACATATAGTTTTCTAAACGTCTCACAAATTTTATAGATAATTTCATTTAATATTTTATAGGTACTTTATGATACCTTTCTGCAAGAATTTCAACAAAGGTAAAAAAGGACATTATAAACTTCGAGAGATATTGTCAGCAATGATTAATAAGCATAAGGCAACATACAATGAACATCATATCAGAAATGCTATAGATGCTTATTTTAAGGAAAGAAATGATAGGAAATCCAGAAACGATCCAACATACAAATTATTTACAGGCAAGTACTCAATGGTTAAAAAACTAGGTTTTTTTATATTAATTTAAATACTAAAACTAATTATGTAACTACAGACAAATGTCTGATGAGGACTCTTATCACGATTCTTGGAGATAGTAAGCTCTTCGCTGGACTGTTTGTCATGACCTTCGTCAAGGCTCTGTTGGACCATCCAGAAGAACAGGAGAAGTTGTACCAGCAGTTGATGGAAGTCTGCGGTTCGGACAGAGATCCAGAAATAGAAGATAAAAGCAAGTTGAGCTACGTTAATGCTTTTATCTTGGAAGTGATGAGGACAGACATAATCACAATATTTGCAAGCTTGGAATGCACAAGTAGGTAACACATATTTTGAATTAATTTGTTCATCGTGATTGAAATTTGTTTTATTAAAAATATGCTTAGATCTGTATGATGAAACAAACTTAATTTAGTTATACTTTCTTGAAAAGTTAGATTTTTTTCAAAATATATTTTATTTCGTTTATTTTCTTACTAGTGAGTTTTATTGCAAAATACTAAGCAGTTAAAATATGAAAGGGCTATAATATTTAAAATACAACATAATATTGAATTTATAATTGTTGAATCTGCAACATTTTAACGAGAATGCGTTATTTCAAAGCCTTTTTCTTAAAATAAAATTCTTTTAAAAAACCTATATAAAATTTATAATTTGATTTCTTTCATATAATTCACATGAGTCTTAATTTTTTTCAAGAATTTTTGGTTTTTAATGATTTTTCTTATAATTTGTCATCAATCTTCTTTTGTCACAAGGTGTTTTGGATGTTTACAACTTACATCATACATTCCATCGCTATCATCTTATCTTGAAGCATTATAGACCTCTTTAATTTTTTGAAATCTGCAATTTATTTTAATAAAATACAATTATTTCCAATGGGGCAATAGTTCTTTGTTGCTACTGAATATTGTAATACTCTTCTTTTCATAGAGTAGTTATATCAGTCTATCTTGACGTAGCTTGCAGCTGACTTATTAATGTCTGAATTGGTGTATTAATCTTCCACTTATACCGACGGTGTTTACAACATTAGTTTACAATGTTCTTTAAATCGTAATTTCCGATTCAAAAATCAACATGTGCATAAGAGGACAGCAGAGCAACAAGCCAACCAACAATAAGTCTAAACCGATACAATATTCTAGTTTATATTTAAAATTCTTTGTTCTTTTGTAGGAAAATTTTTACGATTCTTTTTCAATTATATTAGCAAACCAAATAGCATATTCTTATATTGGAGGAATACTTTTCTTCCTAAGAAAGATTATCTTTTATGTTCTTTTATCTTTTATGTTTTTATAGATTATCTTGTTACTTATGGTACTTGGACAAGGCAAGCTCTCTATGCCGTTGTCTAAGCAAATTTAAGTCAATAGTCTTTGGTTTAACCAGGGCACCAGGAAGGTGAAAATACGTTTTTGCTCGATGACTCTTCCAATAGATGGCACCACCAGAGGATCCACTCCAATTTTGACATTGATCTGAAGGGTGAGAAAATTTCATACAGATGATTACACCATGGCAACTGTTGCTCGACCGGTCACAGGACTTTTGATTCCACAGATTTAAGAGCACGTAAATCGCATGTTCTCGGTGGGTCTTTGGTGGCATTGGGAATCATATCCATCCCCTCAGGTCGGAAGTCTGATGTCCTAACAACTTAGCTACCATCATCCCAAGATTTTCTAATTTGATAATGGAATAAGTACCCCAAGTTTAGCAGCATGAACAGGCTTGTTTGTCTTCCATGTCCTTTTTTATCTCATTAATTCCTTTCGTGTTTATTTTCATTTTTTTAGAGGAAACAACTGTGTGTGGCTACCGGATACCCAAAGGAGCTATCACTGTCTACAACTTCTACTCTGCTCACATGAATCCCAATGACTATGATGAGCCTGAGAAGTTCAAGCCGTCCAGATTTTTTGTTGAAAAAGACAAAAGGCCTGATCTGCTTCCTCTCTTTGGGATGGGTGAGTAAACAACGAGAAATATGTCTCACTTATCGATCAAAATTGCATATATAGTAATCCCCCCTGTAACACGATACGCTTATAACGCGTTCTCATATTATGCGATATCATGTTCCTCGTATAACAGGTGTTTTCCTCCATATAACGCGTTGATTCCCCACGTTATATTTCTGTACTGCGAAATTTATAATGATTTGTACAGTCCACAATCAATTTCACGTACTTTTCCACATTGTGTCAACTGTGTTCTTATAAAATTAAATTATATTATTGACCTTTGAAAATTCTGCTAAAAAATATGTCGGTGGAACGTTATTTTATAGCTCCAAGAGCAAACTAAAAGAAGAACTAATTCTGAGCTCTATAAACTATATAGTTAAATTTATCTCAATACAGAGATTAAAATGGGCAGGACATTTGAGCCGGATGAACGACAATCGGGTGACGAAAAAAATTTTCTTGCCTCGCCCCACACCAGAAGAAGACGACCAAAACTCCGATGGCGTGACTGCCTCGAGAAAACGACTTAAAAACACTAAAAGTGACAAACTGGATGACCTTCTCCAAAAATAAGGGGTCCTGGTATGCACTTCTGAGGAAGGCAAAGGCCCACCCTGGGCTGTCAGGCCAATGAAGAAGAAGAGCAAACTAACTTAAAATAAAATTGTTTTTAGAATTATTTGATTTATTTGAAATAATCTGTTTTTCAGTTACATTTGTATAAGTTTTATCTTTGTTTAAAATATGTTCTTAATTTGATTTTAATAAAACGCACACATTTTGTTCATAACAAAACTTTTCCTTAATATTCGACTTAAATGCTCTTTAACGAAAAAATATTAAATGGGAATCATTGGTACATGACGCGTTATACGTGCTCATACGAGCTCGTTTTATTGAATGCTCGTACAACATGTTTTTACTGTAACGCGGAACTAATATATCGTGTTATAGGGGTGATTACTGTAGCTAGAATTAAATGCGGTTATCAGAGATCAAAACTCATGTAGCTATATATAGGTATTATAATTTCTTCGAAAAGTTTAATATAAAATCATATGTGTATTATGATTCTTATTAGTATCAACACATGTTCTTTAATGTTAAGTTTTAATAAATTTACAATAGTTTAACTAAACTAAACTCCACGGCACGACAGCCCATGTGGGCCAAGGCCTACAGTGCCCATAACTGTTTTCATGACCGAGGGCCCTGGGGTGCGAAGCATATGTCCCAGTTAGGTGGTCAGCCTAACGTCTAACGGTCATCCCCAGTGTTTAGTTCCCAAGCATGCTTGGTACTCAGTTAATCGACCCACTGAAGGGATGAAAGGCTGAGTCAACCTTGCCAAACCCGAGGATCAAACCTCGGATCTGTGTCATGGGAGCGGGAAACGCTGCCACTAAGCCACCGGGCTTCTTACAATAGTTTACTCAAAACAATTACAATGAAGGAATAATTATCTTTATTTAAAAATGCAATAAATTATGGTAAAAGTTTATCTACACTCATTAAAAATGAAATTTGACTGTCAAAATGCATATGAAAGTTTTTCAAGTTCAGTATGCCGAAAATATGCATCAGCCACAATCTATGCTAAGGATTTAAAGCAGTACTTTTGATTTGTTGTATGACTATGTTAAAACTAATATGACTTATTTAAAAGAAAACTCCAAATGAAAAATCGTTCAAGCGATATCAAATGATGAGGAAATGGTTATCAGTGATAAAGATGGAACAATAATCACACCATTAATTTTTCGAGCAATTGAATACATTGAAACCAATGCAAACTTTGTTCTAAAGACTAACGCACTGGGTTACTCTTTAGAACGCTATCGATATGTTTTATGTTTTGTAATTTCACACACCAGACAAATTAGATATTTTCACTTCGAGAAGAAGAAGACAACTGAGGAAGGAAAACCTAGTGGTTGTTTATATGCTCTCTATAGATTCCAGAAGTCACTTTAACACCGACGAAAATTGAATGCGTAGCTAAAAATGTTTTTAACCTCAAATCTATATAATCATGCTCAATTCTAATTTCTTTTTATTTAAGTTTACAAACGATAAATACCAATTCATCAAGGATTACTGTGTACATTTCACAAAATGAATCGTAAAGCCCTTATTACTTTAGAATTGCCGATATTTCAGTTTGAGCAACTCCCGTAGACTTAATATTACGTGACGTCACAGTTCAAATTTCATTAATTCGTTAAATAAATGCTCGAGATATCTTTCAGGTTAACTGTAAGAAAATAACTCTTTTACTAGATTTAATAATAGATCGCTTTTCTGGATAAAATTTCTTAGGTTGCTATATTTTAACTTGTAGATTCCAGATTTAATGATAAATTCTTATCTGGGAATTTTGCGCATAGCCGAGTTTTTAAAATGCTGATGAATTCATATAAACATCTAAAATGGATTTCCTTTGTTTTGTTTGAGTCAATTTCAGTCTTAAATTTTGATATTTTTCTTGTATAATTTTCTTTAAAATATTTTGTCGAAATATAGCAATGTATTAAAAATTTTTCTTTTCTGTAACTTTTCATAATTTATTAAGAAAATAAAACAAGTTTTTCAATATATTACTGCATTTATTTACTAAATTGATTATCGTCTTTATTATAATTTTTTGGAAATATAAACATGTACTTGAGTTAACATTTTATAATTGACTTTGCCAATTATTTTATATTTTCTATTTCCTTTAGAATTATTTCATACAGGCGATGTATAAAATAATGCTAAAGGAAGTAGAAGTAGACAGAGGATGAAATAATGTCATGGCGTTAATTCATCGACTGACAGGATACGATTATCTGAATGAATTTACAGATTAAATATTAACATGGTTTTAAAGTAATTCTATTTGAAATTATTTATCAAAGCTAAAAATGTTAGCAAAATCCAAAAAATAGTACATTGTTTATAAAAATTTTATTTTTTACATTTTTTTACAATTTTTAGGATTCAAATTGTATAACTTTTAAATTAAATTAATTAAAAATAATATGAAGTAACAAATTTACGATACTTTAATAATACTAAATTTTGGTATTTCCTTCATTATACTCGATAATAAAGTTTTAAATTTTGCATGAAATTTTTTTTATATAAAAATATATCTTATTAAGAATATCTGCATAAATATTTGGAAATACTTTCAAATTATATTTAAACAAAATAATTTGAATTATAAAATATTCATTAAAATGTAATCAAATTTTTATACAGTTAAATTCTCTAATATTAAAATTAATGTACCCATTTTAAATCTAAATTTGTTATTTAAAAGTCGAAAACTTCAAGATTGTTCGTTAACACTGAATTATGACAACGAAAATGAAAATAAACAACCATTTCTTGTACTACTTCGGCTTAGCAAAAAGATAAAACTTGACCAGCTCATAAAATCATTGGCGAAATGAATTGCCCTAGTTGCTGCTGCCTGCACAAAAAAGTTGCTGATTTTCAGCAACTTATAACGACAATAACTTTTAATTGGCATAAAAGTTGGCGGAAACAAAATAATGTACAAATTTCAACTGCGCAGCTGTTAAAAAAATCTGTAATATTATTAGATGAATAGAACGAATTCCTGAAATTTGAGCTGTGAGATACCACGTAATGATAAGTCTACGGTAGTTGCTCAAACCGAAATATCGGCAACTCTAACGTAATAGGGGCTTTACACATACTTACTTTCAATGTCTCTCCAGAAAGTAAACAGACAATTTCGTCCGCGAGGTCCGATGACTTCATATCCAAAAATCTAACTGGCAAATAAATAAATAAATAAAAATAATAATAACTAATAACAAAAGTAAAAGAATGTTAATGTTGGCGCACGTAAGACATTAGTCCTAAGATTTAAAAGAGATTATTTACAAAAACTGTGCAATTATTCATTTAAAATTCTATAAATTAATGAAATTTTTTAAATTTTAAATGGTCCTCGCCAGTTTAAATTAACCATAAAGTGTATGTTTGGTCTTGTCTTTTTCATTTTGGTTTTTCTTCTCTTTTATAGTCAATGTTTTAATGGCTTGAATCTATGGATAAAGGCTTTTCAAAGCCAGGCTTTAGTTTGTATAGAGGAAATCATTTTATTTACAAAATTACCTTTGATATTATTTTCAGACATTCGATGCTGAACTTCACCTTGTTTGCAGATGTTCGAAGAATGCGATGTGAAGGCAGGCAGTAAATTCTTAAGTCGGATTTACGACGCCGTATACGGTGTAACATAGATAAAACCTTATCTGACGTCACGGGTATCTTAAGGCAATGAGAATTGTAATAAAGCGGTGTAATCATGATTTCAAATGGTACAAAAGAAACAACCATTTTATGCTTAATTAAATTAAAATTCGGAACTAGAAGAATATATCTCCCCATTGATGAACTTCGTGACGTTGCCAAGCAATTCTAATGGTGCTGCCACAAAAATAACGTATATATGACAAAAATGACGTAAAACTAAAAAAGAATTATAAAAAACCAAACCTGGCAAAAAAATCCAAAAAAACTAACAAAAATTTAAATTGGCAACATCAAATGAAAAACCGGAAAACAATATAATAAAAGGACGGAAGATTTGGCAAGTAATATATTGGGGTGGGGATATATCGTACTTATACCAAAAATTTAAACACGAGATTTCCAAAAGTTTTAACTGAAAATTAAAATTTAAAATACATTTTTGATATACAGAATTCACATTTCTAAAACAATTTTAAAAACATTTTTTCAGTAAAATATATTTACGTTAGTTTTGGATTTTTAATCTCTGACAAAATGAACAAGTCAACAAGTTTTGTTCTCCTTATAAACAAAAGGAGTTCAAAGTAAACTAAAAGCTTCTTTGTGTTACATTCCAATGCTAATCCTTGCATTTCCATTTCAGGCAAACGTTCCTGCATTGGAGAAGGGTACGCCATGAATCAAGTGTTCCTTTTCTTAACCACACTCGTCAAGAACTTCCGCTTGTCCAGGCCCCCTGGTGCTAAGAATACGCAAACTTTATTCTTTTCAGCAGACAAAATCTGTGCTGTAGCTGAACTCAGAGGCCACAAATAATTATGCAAAGCCTTTGAAGGGATTCAAAATTCTTGCCAGAAACTTTCATTCCGATTAAGAAACTGTCAATAATAATGCTTTTTCATTTGATATATTCGTTTTAGTTATTATTTTCGTGCGAAACAAATTTACAGTTGAAAGATTTCTGTGTTAGGCACATAGTTTAATGTGTGTCAAATATTACGAGAAAAGACTAGGACTTTGAGATAAAAATATTTATTTAAAGCAATAAGCAATTTTGTAAGGCGATTGAGAAATGAATTTACCACACCAGGATATATTTTTTACATTTACGTTGCGGAATTCCCTGATTCACTTATTAAAAATCTGCTTATTTTGTTTAAACTGTAGTATTAATAATACAACAAACTTAAGTCAAACTTCGATTTATATAAACAGAATTTAATGTTTTTTTCATCTTTCTTTCTATATGAACAAGAATAAATGAATGAATTAAGAATAATAGAGATTACAATGAATGAAAAAATAAAAAAGGAATTTCCTTAATACAAATAAAGGATACTGGAATTAAAAAATTAGCTTGATTATTCTTAATATTATTTTGTTTATATTTTTCTTATAAAAGTTAATAATAACCTTGTATAGCGTATTTCTTAAAAGCTAAGAACAATAATCGGTTTTTTTAAAAAATAAAAAGTATTCATCTTAGTTTAAAATAAGATCTATGACCTTTAAAACTCACATATTAATGGAAAATTCTTTGCATACGTTTCAAATTTTGGAAAAATACATTCCTTTAAAAAAGAGTTCCCCAATTTGCACATGTTGTCGCCACAACTAAATCAATGATTTAGGGAGAATTACAACAAAAAGTAATTTTATTATTGTGAAATCTACCTTCCAAAATCAAATTTGCTGCAAATTGCAAGTGTCTGAAATAATTTTAATAAGCGTTAGGGATATACAGATAATTATAAAAACTATGGAAAATATTTTAGGTTTATAAAGAATTCTTTATTAATTTGGTACAGGATGCCTTCGAGAGAGTAATACAGCTTGAATTTGCCTGGAAATCTATTCATATACGTGCTGAATAACGTTTAGAGCAGGCTCGTCTAAAGTGCGGCCCAAAAGCTTTTAAAAGGCGGCCCAAGCGCAAATTATGAAAACCTTTAAATTTACACATTTTTATTTAAAAAATAAGTGCTTGTGCAATGTGATTCATATATGATCGATTCTTTGATTTTTTCTTTTGAAATAAAAATTTAAATAAAATCATTGTTTTTAGTAATTACTCATTTTAACCATACTTCTTGCTGTTTCAAAAACCAAAAGTAAAATAAATAAAAACATTTAACTGATCGAAACGTCATCATTGTCTCAGAATAATTCGTTTTTTTTTCCAACGGCGGGCACACTTGGGTGACGAACCCTATGCCACAACAAGGCCAGAAACTGCTACTCATTTGTCGTTACCCAGCGGGCACCTGTGAACCAAGTCATGGAGGCGAGTATCGTTACCCACGCCATACCACCACAAACCCGTTTATAGAGTGGGCCACTTTCATACTTCACCACAGAAGAAAGGACAGAGATACACAGAAGGAAAGAAACATCCATGCCTGAACCGGGATTCGAACCCAGGACCCACAGCTCAGGAGTCAGGAACGCTAACCACTCAGCCATTGGTCGGCACAATTCGTTCTTGTAAGACTTAATTTATCATCATCTATTGTTTTTGTTGACGTATGTTTTCAAGTATTTTACAAATATATATAAACATACAATTGTGAATATAAAAATAAATAAGTTATATTAAATCTAAATGTTTTTTGTGAGTAATTCAATTCATTGCATTTATTTAAGTAATTGATACAAATGCCTCGATTTAACTCGTGTTTGTTTGATTTTGAATTTAGTGAATGTGAAATTATTTTCAATCATTTTATCAATCATTACTCGTTTTTCCCGTTAGTATTCGAGCTTAAATTTAATGTAGGTCACAAGCAGTTTTTTGATTGAAATTGAGTTATTATATTTTTATATTTTAAAGATTCTCACTTTTAAATCATGTAATTTATGTGTTCCACAATTGTTTTACCGATACAACAATATATACTTGATTGCATAGTTTTGTTTTATGAATAACTTATAAAATGCAATGAAAATAAATGCAACATTTAAGTATTCTTTGTCACATTGATTTTTTCTGGATAATTTTTTATTAATTTCAATCAATTCTAGATATTTGCTCAGAGTATTTATTATTTAGGACTTATAAAGATATTTAATTGTTTTAAAATCGAAATGTAATAGTTTTGACGAGTAGTTAAAGGACGAATTACACATCAGATTTGATTCAAAAATATCATTATCGTTTTGTTATCATTCCTTTTGCCTAGATTTTTTTAAGTCACAAATTTTAGTGAATAAATATAAAAAGCAATAAATATTTACAATTGAAAGCAAACCTTTTATTTCTTTTTCTGTGATTTAATAATTATATTAAAGCATTTTTCCAAATTTTACTGGATAATTTATTTTTGAATAAATTTGAATTGATTTTATTCCCCACTAAGAATCGATATTGTTATTAATTTAAATTAATATAAATTTTTTTCTGAATTAAATTTTTTAATTCAGTTTTTTGAGAACTTAATCAAAAAGGATATTTTAAGAATACAGATTTGCGTTATTTTTGACGATACAACAATTAGAGTGACTGTTAATTCATTTGGATTAATTTTAATTTTTGATTTGCCCAAATAATATCGTTTATAAAATTCAAGTAAAGTAAAAAAGAAATTGCAAAGCATTTGTGTTGTTGTTACTAATGAAACTTGGACACGCCAAGCTCGCCATGCCTTGGCTATGCGAATTTAAGTCAATTGGGAGCGTCTTTCGTTTAATCAGAGCACCATAAAGGTGAAAGTACGACATTTGCTCTTCAAATCCTCCGATAGATGGCAGCACCAGTGGATCTACTTCCTCAGTTTTGGCATTGATCTGAAGGGGTGTAAATTTCTCCAGACCATTGCACCCATGGTAACTGCTGAACGACCGACCACAGGACTTTCGATTCCACAGATTTAACGAGCACGTATATCGCATGTACTCGGTGGGTCTTTGGGAATCGAACCCCATCCTTCCAGATAGGCCGATACACTAACCACTAGGCTACCACGATCCAAAAATATTTGTTCACGTACTTAGTTTGCTCTATAAATGTATACTCATGAATAAAATCGAAACATAAATAATAAAGTATGTTTGAATTCCAATAACAATTTTGATTATTTAAAGTCGACTGCTGGAGATGCATTAAAAACGATCAAAATTATTTTTTCCTTATCTATGAAAATTTTTATCACGTATCATAACAGACGCAATGGTTGGTAAAAATGGGGAAATCGTTAAAAAGGTTAATTATGAAACAGTCGCGATCGACAATATGATGGCACACCATTGTTCTATACATCAATGCAATTAATGTGGAAAAATTTTAAAAATGGTAAGTGTATTAAGCATTGTTATAAAAACCATTATCTTTATAAGAGCAAAACGACTTACTCATAGATTATTTCAAGATTTTCTTAAGGTAATGGGCACTGAATTTCAAGCTGTTATTTATTACACACTAGTAAGATGGTTCAGTAATGGTCATTCAAAAGATTTTACGATGTAAGAACTGAAATAAAAATGTTTGCGGAAACAAAAGGGAAACCTGTGATTGAATTTGAAGGCAAAGATTGGGCTTTAGATTTAGCATGTTTTGTAGTATTATAACAGAATATTTGAATGATTTAAATTTGAGAATTCAAGGAAAAATCAATTTATATTGTTCCAAATAATAACAAAGCTTGAAAAAACGTTAACATTTTGGCATAATCAAATAAAAAAATAAAAGATTTGACAGATTCTAGTACTTTGATTGAACATAAACCTGTGAGTTGCACAAAATATTTAAAATGTGCTGCATTGGTTTTTGATGTAATTCAAGAGTTTAAAGTAAATTTCATGATTTTCAAAAAATTAAGTGCTTCTACATAATTTCCACCCCATTTTCTCTAGAAATAAGTAAATTACCTTTAAATCTTCAAATGGAATGCATTGAACTGCAAAATGACAACATTCAACTGAAACAAAAATTTAGAAATATCTCTTAACTAGAGTTTTATAAGAATTACCTATATACCCCGTGACAAATATCCTAACTTTCACAATCATGCTATATTAATATCTTCAGCTTTTGGCAGTACTTATATTTGTGAACAAATATTTTCAAGAATGAAGAATACAAAAAACAAATATGGGACAAGATCACTGACAAACATCTCAAAAATGTATTAAAAACTGCAACTTTGTCTATTGAATCCGATATCGATTTGTTGTCAACAAAAGCAAATTTTTCCATCTCATAAATTTTAATTTTTTTCTATCTTAATGAAATCCAAACTAAATGAAACGAAGCTTTTTTACAAATTTAAAATAAAGATGTAACTATATATATTTAACTCAAATTAAAAAATTAATATTAAAAAAAGAAGTTAATTTATTTTAATATAACCACATAGAATATCTTGTAAGTGTGGCCCAGCTAATATTTTTTCTTTGCATTGCGGCCCTCAGTTATAGTTTAGACATCAGTGGTTTAGAGAAATATGGCACCAGATTGTTCATGGATATATTGTGAAAAATCTGGGAAAGATGCATTTGGGAGATATCGATTCTGAAAAGAGCACTAAAAATAGACATTGAAAATTCTATTATATTAAGGTCTTGTATACCTGTGTTGACCAGGGTAGATTTTAAAATTCATCAAATCCTGACAGGACAAGTCTCGCTGCAAGGATGGGCGAATTATCATCTAGGAAAATTCATTCTTTTGCAGGAAGTAATGTTTGTATCATAGGGTGGGCTTCTTCTTAGATTTGGGTTTGTATGTCATTGGGCACCTCTGTTTTTATCAGCATTTTGTATTAATAACTCCAAACCCAATGTTTCCTAGTTCCAGTTGCTCGGGTCACCCACTTTATTAATAAAGTCCGATAACCCTTTCATGGAGTCTAGGTGAAACTCTCTAATATGGATGATGCCTAAAGAAGTTAATCTAGGGAGGGGGCAAGAGCCTCGCATTCGTAAATGATGTTTGGCCGTTTCCTCTTGCGTATGACATTTCCTGCCGATAGGGTCTTGCTGAAACAGTCCCATTTTATGGAGGTGTTTTCTGAAATAGTAGGGCCCAGTTATGAAGCCTACGATTAGAAATATCTTCTCCTCAGAGCATCTTAGAATTTCAGAGGCAATCCTCGCTGATGATCCACAGATCATACTTTTAGCGTGGGTTTGACCAGGAGTGTTGAGCAAAGCTTCATACATCTTCCGTTTTTCCCATCTAAGAACATTGGTTTTTGCGGTCTTCAAATTGATGCCACAAAAAGGTTCTGTACCGATGGGAGCAAAAGATAATCCTTGTTTTAGGGTGGGCTTGATGATCTACACATTTTTAATACTTTTCCCTAATGATCTTTCCTTTAGAGTAACGATTGGGACGGCGTAAAAGCATATCACAGCTACCAATATCATGCCAGATCCATCTTCATGTTTGGCAATTGAAATGGGACAATCATGGTCCTACGTTTGTGCAATCTTTCAGTCGTGCACAAGGCATTTTAAAGAAAAAAGTGTAGAAAAAGGTTAGTCAAATCATACTGCTTTCTTTTATTAATCATGTGGGAATATGTGGGTGTAACACCTCTGTAGAAAACGTTTACCACTATCATCTGTGACCAGTAGTTTGGAAATACTGTTTTAAACGGCCGAAAATACTGTTTTAGAAGAGGCCTTCTAACTGTAATCATTGATATTGGAAATTCGAGACGGTAATGGAGCTCAGACAATTTTGATTCAGTTTTTTTGGTTTTTATAAAAGTATTCCTCAACAGCCATCGGTTGCTTTCATTTTAACTTTCCATCAACTATATTGCTTTGTAGATCTTGTCTTGAGTTATAATATGGTGTCATAACTTTAGATGGCGTACATCTAGAAAGGACTGAATTTTGAGTTGCTAAGAGCTCAATTGTTCCAGTCAGACAAACATAAATAATTTATATGCTATTGCTTATAAAAAAACTTGGTATATATATATATAATTAAAAATCTGAAACCATATTTTGTTGTTGCTACTAATGACACTTGGACAAGCCAAGCTCGCTATGCCTTGGCTATGCGAATTTAAGTCAATAGGGAGCGTCTTTCGTTTTAATCAGAGCACCATGAAGGTACGACTTTGCTCTTCACACATGCCATAGGAACCCATTTATAGGGTAGGCAACCATTCACACCTCATTTATACAAGGAAAGGACTAAGGCAGGATAGATAAAGTTAATCTATGCCCGAACAGGAATTCGAACTCAGGACCTCCTTATCCGCAGTCAGGCACGCTGACCACTAGACAAGTTGGGCGGCTTAAACCGTATAAAATATGCATGTAGAAACACTTTCAGAATTGTTTTACGAGTGCATTTTATTATATATTATTTGTCGAAAAATATCTTGATGAAAAAAATTTATATTCAAACGTGAAATTTCTTTTTGCAGTTCATTTGATTGCTAAACTTTAATTTCAGTAATTTGCTTTCTTTACGAATATCTATTTGTAAATTTTCCAACCATAATAAAATGCCGTTGACAAACATGACATACTTCTACATATCCCTTTGATATAAAGATTGGGTGATTAACATTAAATATCATGAGTCTACTACAAGGAAATTATTTGTGAATATTTACTTGAAAAAGGAACAGAAATATCTCAATGATTATAAATTTTTTTTGATATAAATTAAATAGTGAGTTTTATCAATTTATTAATTTATCTTAAAAACTAAAGAAATTTTGAGCACATCAATTTAAAATAAAACATTTTTTAACATTTAAAAATATTATATGTGAATATATATACATTTTCATTCACGTAATAACAGTAACTTCCGAGATATATCAACAAACTCGATCAAAAACCATTGCCTTATCAGGGTAACACAGGGATTCAAACGAGTTGCTGCGCGTTTCTCTGCGGGATTTAGCAGTGGGAATACCAGAAAATTAATAACATAACAGGTTGAGAGTATTCTTGATTATAATAAAGTGATTAACTTATATAAAAAGAAATTTACTGAATTTCGTATTTATTAATTACGACTTAAGTCTTTGGTACCAAGGTCTACCCTCTCTGTCCCAAATGTCGAGTGGTTCAGGCCTCCCCATCTCATATTTTTCAGTGCATTGGGTGTGAGAGAGGGGACATGGAGTTGAGACCGAAGGTGGCGCTTGAGAGACTGACTATTTTTGGATTCATGGGGCTGGTGTGATGGTACTGTCACGCCAGTCGGGGATAAGCAACAACACATGACTTAAGAAAAATATTAAATGCATTATGAACAACTCAATTTTAACTGCAGATTTAATGATTTTAATTTTTTGTTTTGTTCATCATTAAAAAAATTAAAAATAACTATGGGATATTTTCATTTGTGTAATAATAGTAAATTTCTGATAAGGAAGAGCACACACAACTGTAAAAGAACATTACAATATCAGTTGTAGAACTGAGAGTACCTTAGGAATTGCTGTATGTATTCAGTGGACAGTTAAAATACTTAAAATAATATCACTAGGTGTCACAAAATTACCAAAAATAAAAGAAGAATAAAATAGAAAAGAAACAATGCTGCTCACATATACAGAGTGCGACAAGACTATTTCCATATTTTGAATTTTAATAACACAAAAACTATTAATTTTTACATATTTTTGCCTACAAAAGCTGCATAATTAAAGTTTTAGTTTACATAGTTTTAAATATTATATTTGGCAAATGATGAAGATACATTGAGTAAACTGAATTCTGGTGCTCTCATCACTCTCTCCAGCTAATTGGCAGGTATGTTCGCCGTTTATCTTTGAATGTTTATTTTCTAACTTCCCAAAGTTTTGGGCGATCAGTATAGGCACGTAACTTTAAATACCTCCACAAAAAGCAATTATCTGAGACTAAATCGGGAAAACAAACTCATATCGTTTCTCATTGAAATAAGGCACTCGAAGGAATAAGCCTATATGAGAAATGCATAGAGTTCATTACTCTAAAGCATGATGGCGACTGAACTACAACGTCCCACGACTTTATGATCTCCTGTCTGAAGAGAAACCACACCAACCTCATTATCTTTATCACTTTTTGTGTTATTTCAATTCGAAATAAGGAAACTATCTTTCTGCAAATTATATTACTGAATTTCGTTTTTCAAATAAACACTTGAAAAGTCCATATACACACTCATAAATTTAAGAAATTAATAATTATTCCACTGAGATTAACAATAAATCGTATATCAACAATCAAAAATATGCCTAAATTAACAATTTAAGTTAGGATTACTAAAACTATCAACATGATTTTACTTATCATCTCAACAAAAAGAAAACTGCTATTATCTAATAAAAATACATTTTTGATAAAAATACTACGTTGATTGATGATATCGGAAGAATGTGTACCATATGGATGATAAAAATCAATATCAGAGGTGAATGAGGATGTGTAGGAAAATACTTATCGATCCCATGAATGACAAGCAAGTATTTTATCTTATCCGAAAGGTATGAGTGTGTAAAATTTTTGTCCTACTGATTTGAAAATAGCAATGTCATCAACAGATTACAAATAAGTCATATCTAACTTTAATCAATTGTATAAACAATTTTATCAATTGTATAACTTAATGTATAAACAAACACCACTTAAGTATTTCCAACCGACACTTTTTTATTTTATTTAAATGTTAAAAACCTTCATATATATATATATATATATATATATATATATATATATATATATATATATATATATATATATATAAACATCCCAAATTCTTTAATAATTACAATTAATTCATTTAAAGTAAAATATATCCCTCATAAGAATTGCTGTTTCTCGCTTTGAATTCTTGTAAAACCCACTCAAAGTCGTAATTACTGACCTACACCCGATACCTTTGGTCCTAGGATTAAGGTTAAAGGGAATAACTAATCCAGAAAAAAAGCTATATAAATGGTAACTTAGCTGCATATTATTTAATCTTCCTTGTTGGAATTTTAAAGATCAGTACTTGGATGTTCAAATGCATTAATTTTCTACCAAAATCATATCTGCATTGAATAGATTTTATAAAATAAAAAAGTAAACTTTGGCCTCAAAGACGCATCTCGGTCTAACCGCCCAGTTGGGTTCGAACAACTTATTGAATGTTGAGAAAACTTTGTAAACATAACAAAGGAGAATATATTCTTGATTAACTTACTTGTATATGTTTATTGTGTGAAAAAATATCCTTTTAACAAACATTATTAAAAGCGGCGAGAACTTAGTAGTCAACCCAATATCATAAATTGCATTTGAAAAAAAAAGTTTCAATATATTCAACTGTTAAAGAAAGGAAATGCATTTTTCTTTTAATGAGACATATATTAAGCGGGATACTTATACCCATAGTAGAATGGTGATGAATTTTCATTAAATTTTTTGAAGTAGTTTAAATTTACCTTTTTTGTGCATAATTTTTGTATCATTTTTTATTTATTTATTTATTTAAATGTTTAGCTAGTCAATACATAGAAAATCATTCTATTGCTACCTTCAACCAATCATGACTATATAATTAATACTCTGAGGATGGCTGATAATACAACCAATAAAATTTTATCGTTAAATATAAACAATTTACATTTGTATATAATGAAATATAAAATTATTTTTGTAAAGTGCTTTAAGATAAATAATATATAGACGTAACATCTAACGTTCTAAAATCAGTTTAGTACAGTATATTAACAAAAATAATGAGTTAATAGTGAAGAACATTTTTTTAAATGTTTCAGTAGGCTAATCGAATGGGGCATATTGTCAGTTTTGAAGGTATTATAAAGACGTTAATATTATAAAAACAATTTCCTTAAAAGGCAAAATTAATCGTTAAATAAAAGGTTGAAGTTGTGAAATAAAAATTCAAACGGAAATAACAGGGTTGTAGAATGCATACTAAAAATTTGTTTACTATGAACATTTTAAATAAGTAAAATAATACAAGGGTTTTTTTCAGCTTTAACAAATAGGAACTAATCACTCATTATTTTTGGTCGGAAAAGAATTTTTAAAGAAAGATTTAATAAGAGCTAATTCTTTAAACATTTTTATAATATATCTTTAAGTCTTTTTCCATATTTTTATTTCATTGAAAATAATGTTAAATTAAGAAAATATTTTCACACTAACCATAGTTTATTTTTAAAAATAAATTGTTAGGAATGCAAATTTGAAAAGTAATAAGCGTACTTTTGAAATGAGTGAACTAAGCCCTATTTATTTTAAATTAAAAAAAATTAATCTTTTTAAGATCTAATAAATAGGAACTAATCCATCATTATTTTTGGTGAAAAAGGAATTTAATAATAAAACTTTCATGAAAAATCTGACTATAGATAGAAAGATATTCTATGTTTAACTTCTAGTGAAATCTCTTATTGAATATGTTTAAAAATGGCCCAGTTACACAACATTACCTAATCGTAAGCTGACTTTTTATACGTATGCAAAAATATGATAAAAGTTTTCATATTATCCTAAGGTTGAGAATACCTCATAGTAAAAAATTCTCTTGTATCTTTAAGGTAATAACCTCACCTAGGTTTGTATTCTTATCGGGTGACCACGAGTCTTAAGTATTTTAGAAAATTCTCTTGCTCGAGTGGTATAATTGGAGATACTTCAATGTAAATGTCAATCTTGTCATTGATTTTGTATATTGCTAAGGAAACAAAGCCAGAGTGAAAAATAAAACAAAATCATCAAAAATACAGGGAAGGAAAAACATCAATGAATATAAATATTAAAATGATCTGAATTATCTCAATATTTCGTCTCTGATATGACATGAAAAAAGGATACAACCTCATATGATGAAAATATGAACATGTGGCAATTAGTTAAGATTCAAATGCGAAACACTTCGTCATTTTAAAATTTAATCAACAAATTATATATAATTAAGTATTCTTACATGTTTAATTTTTTATTTTGATGGACAATAGAAAATAAAAGCTAACGACGATTCAGTTAATTTAATCCGATTAATATTTCAAGCATTACAGAAACTTTATTAAGTTACGTTAAACATAATCGGAAATACAAGTGCAATCCCAAAAAAATTCATTTTATATTATTTTTATAATTTTACATAACGGAAAAAGAAACATTTTTATATCAAAATTTCAGTAAGTGTCATAAATTATAAGTACATTAAAGAATAAGTTGCTCATCAGCTTTACTGCAGTGTTTGCGACTTCCTATACAACGGCAAAAGTTTCTAAATGCATCCACTATTTTAAGAAATTGAACAAGTGTAAAATGACGAGGTCAACACCTGAGCTGATAACCTTTCCCTCGTATACAGTGTCTTGATGAGGCAGTTCCTTCAATAGCGAATACTTAATACCGATCAGCTGCATTAAAATTTTCATACAGTATTAATTCTATATCCATTTCTGTGCAGTAATGACGAAATAATCAACGTAAGACTAATTTTCTAAGCTACACTGTCATGGCTGACCGAGACAAATATGGGGAAGCTACAAAACGCCGAAGTGAAAAGATTGTGTCCACCGCGAACCATATGAGCAGAGCGATTCCTGCTTAAAAGTGAACAACCTAGATTCTAATTAGCATTATAAAAGTTTAATTACCAATTGAAGGAAAAGTTTCTAATCTTGTTTTCGTCTTAAAAAGCAAGAAAATCAAACACTTGGAAGTTTGATAATTTTCAGAAAACTTTAAAAAAAAGACCGACTTTAACTATATCACGAGCAGGTAAAATAATAGATAAGTGATTAGATGTCAAATTATTTTAAGTCCTGTAGTATTTCTATTTGGATAGTTTAATTACATAAATAGAATAATAATTAGAGCTATTAAGCCTAGTTTGGAATTTCATGTTATTTTCATTTATGTAACATTATTTTAAACCGTTTCTACATTCTAGTATAGTACTATTCTAGACGCTAACCAGAAGCCCAATCCAAAAATATTAATCTTACTCTTCATCTACTCATTTATGATTTTTTTGAATTTTTATTTCTTTGAGATTGACTGTAACTCTATTATGCTGCTAATTAAATCGTTATTTTTTAACTTTTACAATAGGATTTACTAATGAATTTTTTTGTTACGTACGATACATGATTATTTTTTTTTTCGATTTTTTAAACTGACAACGCCAGTCACCTTTAATACAAGCCTATCCTTGGTGCTATTCGTTGAAGGAGCTTGGTATTAGTTATTATTTTTATAAAAAATTTGTTTGTTATAAATATATATATATATACTTCAATAAATTCTTTTTTTTAAAGTTTTTCTTAATTTTATTTTTTAATTATTTACTTTTTATTTAATGTTTTTCTAAATTTATTTTTAAATTCCTTCACATTTAACCGTATTTTATATTTAATAGTTTTATATATTTTTAATGGAATTTTTTAATTTAAAAAATGGATGTCCTCAGGATTCTTGCAGTGTCCCCATTCTCTGTAATTTAGTAGCTGATAACCTATTGGAATTCGATTGGCCTACCGTAGGAAAAAAATCATCCGGATCTAGAAAGCTCAGTATAACTGAAAGCTTTTGCAGATGATTTCACTTTCGTAGTGGCAGCACGAAGTGAAAAGAAGCTTAGAAAAATTGTGGACAAATGATTTCAATCTTGATACTTTATGAAAAAATAAAATTTCTCATAGCTAAACTACAACGGGGGCCACAAATTCCGTTAAGTGATCGACTAAAAAGCCAGATATCACATTAAATTGCTGGGAATCACATGACAAAATGTTAAATATCAAGGCTCATGTCATAAAACAGGGAAATAAAGCCATTCAGCAATATGAAAAACTTAAAACAGCATTATATAAAACTGTGAAGGAAACATAAAGAATGCTTTTATATGTGGAGTAATCATTTGGGAAACTCCACTCTGCAAAGTTATCCTTAAAGCTCAATTCTATGCAGCGAAAATTTCTCACTATCACAGGAGCATTTCGCACTACTCCAACATTAGCACTCTATCTGAATACAGAGCTTCAAAAGTGTCCACCCTCTAAATTACTTACCTCGACAAGCAAAGGGGATCCCACCACTTAATTTTACAATAGAAAAATAAGTAAGATGTACCTTTTACACGTAGCCAAGTTCCCTGGCTGGAACCTCCTCTCCCATTACCATCAGAAATTAATGTCGAAATGAATGTAGATGCAATCCACCCAAGAATCTTTCATCAGGAAACACAGATTTCAATTGATGAAAGAACTAACAATCCAACCTTTGAAGAAGGCAAGATAAACATTTTCTCCGATGGATTAAAAACAAAAAACGTAGGGGCAGCAGTAGTCTCCTTTAACAAAGATGGTTATGAATCATTTTTGCACGCCAAGCTCAGAGGTGGAAATTCAATATATTAAGAAGAAATTCTAGTTTTAAAAGAATTAGTAAAACAAGGAATGCATCATCAGTCTCTCGTGACTATTTGATCTGACAGCCAAGCGTGTATTAAATCAGTTCTAAGCTCTGCCAGCAAAAGCTGTGTAGTGACATCCATTCAAACTGATATTCTATTTTTCCTAACATCGCAATCAATTGGGTCAAAGCCCATATGGGGATCACAAGCAACGGAAGAGCAGACCTGGCCACTAAAAATGCAACTATTTCTGACGACCAAACCAGAATTATACCCCTCCCGCGATGTTCAATAAAATCAACCCTCAGAAACTGGGTATTGAAGAATTGTGAAGAAAACTGTAACACAGTAATACAGGCCGTTCTATCTTTGATTTAGAACCCAATGTTTCAATGCATCCCCTACATTGGTCCAGAAATGAAATACTTTTTCTCACTGTGGACATGGGCCCTTCCCCCACTTGTTTTAAATGTTTTAATATATAGCTTCAACCTACTATGCACACGTGGAGAAGAGGGAAACCCTCTTCACTACTTGAAAACTTGCCCTTTTACAACATCTTGCAATTTGGCGGCTCCAGCAGGTCAATGGGAAAGAAACAATTTTAAAAAGAGTCATGGAAAATCGACATTCCAGGCCAAAGCTCAACAGGCTAATACTTTTTAATTGATCATGAGCAACTCTTCACCTGGCTTGAAACAATTTACATTTTATCTTTCATAACTTGTTTTATCCACTTTTTTATTTATTGTTTAGAAGGGCTTAAGAGCCCCTTACTATAATTATTAAATAATATCAAATAAATTATCTAGCTATTTTCTACCTAAACTGGTAAAGCTCATCCCGAGTGACGAACAGGAAGGTCTGCGAGCTAAAACTCTTTCCCTATTCTATTAAACCAAGTGAGAGGGTATAACTGCTTTAATATACGCTTTCAATTTATGATAATGATAATCAAACAATATTTTAATTTTGATGCATAAATGATAAACTAATTTTTATCAAATGGAATATATTTATATCACGATTAATTTATATCTGTATGAAATTATTTTTTTTATCTTAGGTAAATACTTTTCCACAATCTGCTGTGGAAAAACACAAATTTAATATAAGTACTCATGTTTTTATGTTATGCGAGAGAAATAAAGACACCACACCAAAGAAAAATTTACTATAACTAAAAAAGTATAAAAGTACATTTCATTTTTAGAGTTCAGTTTTATCACCCAATGACATTATGTTTTTGCTCTAAAGATTATTTTAAAAATTGAAAGAAAATATATATTCAATCAACTTTTAAATACTAAAAGCTAACACTCAAGTAAAATAATTTAGTCTTAAGATAATTTTATAATACCTTAAAATTTTTTAAACGTATATACAATAAAGTGAAAAAAAAATTCACTGCTATAATTGAAAATAAATTATTTAAACATTTTAATTTAACAAAACCAACCTAGTTATTAAATAAAATAGCATAATCATTGGGTACATAACTCATATACCTGTGTATGTATGCAACGTAAATATTTAAAAGTAAATAACATTTCAAGAAATCACCTAAAAAATTACAGATTCTTAAAATAAGTCCCCGACAAGGCGATGTTCACATTTCCATTCAATGAATTTTATCTTCGAAACTTCTGTATACATAGTTATAAAACTTGACAAGCAACTGCATTAGTAATAATTGAAACACGTGTTGCGTTGCAGTAACCTGAAATAATTAACAGTTGATTAACAATTATTAAATTATTAAAAATCCAAATGTATAAAAATTATTACAATCAGGATGAGGAAACAATACATTTAAATAGCAAATGCTTATATTTATAAGGCAATAAAATTTCTCATTTGTAGCAATCCGAAGGTTATTGTTGCACCAGCTTACTTCCCTGTACCTATTCCTGAGTTAGATAGAAGTTGAGTTAGATAGCTCTACCAGTTAGATAGAAGAGGCTGGGGGGGAGGCTTCGTAATTTGGAAGCAGGAACCAAGCAGAAGACCCCCAATACTTGGCCTGGCAACCTCACAGGTATCATTTCACTTGGAGGACATTATGACAACACCCAGTTTTAATATACATTAATCTGAGTGTGAGAGACGTTTAGATTGGTAATGTGTGAGGAAGATAATGTAACGCGTCAATAGTGGAAAAATAAAGAGTTCATCCCCACTTTTCGATGAGAGTTCAACCCCAATTTTGAATTGAGTCATAAATCTTATTCAGAAGATTACACCCTTATATTTATGTATACTATTAAGTCAAATATTAGAAAAATATTAATGATAAAGCATTATCTTAATTAAAATGGCTTACACGTAATTAATTTCATAATGAATACTTTTTTGAGAGAGAGTCCACATTTTATACATTCGTTTATTTTTCTAAATATCGTGTTACTTGGTTATAAATTTGCAAAATGGAGATTAAAGAGAAATAAGCATCGGCTTCATCAAGATATGTTGACCACACTGGCACAAAAGTATAATTTTTATCTATCATGGCAAAAAAATCGTGAAAATTAAATCACTACACCTCCAAATCATGCAAGACCACAAACGTAGAATTGACGAAGCCGGTACTTTATTCTCTGATATTCATTTTGCAAATTGAAGATGAGAAGCAATCAGCTATGAGAAACAAATTAAGAGAAAATATGAAATAAGTGTATGGCTACACAAACATAAAAACTGTAAAATCTAATTTTGGACCATATAAAAATAAATGTATATGTAAAGAATATTTAATCCAAAGCGGGTTTCTCACCGATAAAGAATTAATACAAACCATTGTAGCACAATACATTTATCAACACACACAGAAAGACATCCAAAACAGAAGTCAGTAAAAACAAAAAGCAAAAAAGAACACTTAAGCTCTAAGCGATTGCAGCGCCCCCGATACACAGCGCATGCGTGGGAGGAGGTGAAAACTCCTGCTATTGCCACTCTCTGCAGCATTCTCCCACCTTCTGAGTGTGTCACATGGGCTTAACCCTCATAACATAAAATGCTTATTAATACTAATGCTAATATATAAATGAAGTACAAATATATATATATATACAGGGTGATCTTTTTTAAAGTGACAGTGTTTGGAGCGCCCTGTAGCGCAATATAATATCCGGAATGACAACAAACTTGGTATTCAGACTAATCAAAACATGGGAAAAATGATTCCATGAAAAAAAAATTTAGTTCCAAAAATCTCCACTAGTGTCATTTTGTGTGCGCTTTACAATGTATAAAATGTGAGAAAAGAGAAATACTGACACATACAATCGCACAGTCAAATTATTAATGTTTATTTATTTATTACATTAACTTCCCCGGTGAGGAATTAGACCACATCCCATGTGAGCTCCGTTCTCAGAAACAACACCGTGTATTCTGCGTACAACGTTCCCCACAGCCGAACGTAACATGTCACGAGGAATATTCCGCACTGTCTCTGTTATGTTGCCTTTAGAATAGAGATATTTGATACTCCACCAACATAAACGCACGTTCGGGTAACGTGAGAGGCATGGCCACTGGAGCTCGTTTACTTCAGCTGAGATTATTTGTCGGATCTGTCTACTACTTGCTTTTATAGCCCCTATTACTGTCACTGTCATTGAACAATATTTGCATTTTGCTTTGATACCTGTGTTTTATGCTAATTCTCGTTATTGTAAACTACAGCAGCGCCACAAAATGGCCTAGCGGTGACGAAACCCTAGCCCTTTTGAACTAAAACTTTTTTTACGGAATTTTTTACCCATGTCTTGATTAGTCTAAATACCAAGTTTAGACTCATTTCGGCTATTAGATCGCGCTATAGGACGCTCCAACTACTGTTACTTTAAAAAAGATCACCCTGTATTTAAAAATTTTACACAAAAATCACAATGAATTTCAGCTAAATAAAAGTAATAATGATACAGGAAATAAGGAAATGGAATCAAGCTAACTAAATAAGCTAATAAATAAGTCTAAAAATTATTAGCTGGTTTCATAGGTCGATCACTACTAGTTACTATTGGTAGCGGTTCGTCAATTCTGTCAGACACTGAATTTTCAATTTCTAACCTACAATGTCATTGGACAGGTTTTAAAAGTTCCGAGTTTTTGGTTTTAATGACGGCGAGTCTTATCTGACCAACACGCGCGACCAGGAATTATTTTTATTATTTTTGCTAAGTTCAAAACTAGAACAATCTCTCCGATACAAAGTGGCCTATCCTTATAATTCTTTAACACAACTGCTGTTGTAACTGTTCTAAATATTCTGTGCGAAAACGGGACTTTGAATCATGTCTAAGACGTCGTAAATATTTAATTCGTTTGCTCAATTTTTTTTTGTTGATAATATGAAATCATTCTAGACGTTTTAGTTTCATGCAAGAATTGTTCGGGAGTTATAGGTGGTTCATCATCGATGTCCTCCGAAACACAGATAAGAGGCCTAGAGTTTATTAATCGTTCACAGTCACATAATACAGTAAGTAGCTCTTCGTACTCAAGAGAAGCGTCACCCAATATTTTTCTTAATATTTGTTTGACAATATGAATGAGACGCTCCTACTATCTGCCCCACCAGGCTGCGGAAGGAGGATTAAAATATCAGTGTATTTTTTGTTCAGCAGCTTTGAAACGGAGACTATCCCAGTCAATAGTTTGTAGAACCTAGTCTGCTCCTATAAAATTCTTTCCGTTATCTGAATAGATGGTTGAAGGATGTCTTCGACGTGCAATTAAACGTCTTAAGGACGGAATAAAACATTCATTGCTGAATGACGTGACGAGTTCCAGGTGGACAGCTTTATATACTGCACAGGTGTATAATACAATACAATATTTTTTCATCTTTTAAAAACAATGGCCCAGCAAGATCACACATCCCACAATTTCAAAAACGCATGCATCGCAGACCTTGTCATTTGGTAAAATATCTGGGACTGTCTCAAATTTCTTAGATTTAAATCTCTGACATTTTACACATTTATTTATACAATTTCTTTTTTTCTTAGGGGATTTCAAAATTCAATATTTCTCTCTTAAATGAGACATTAATATAGTAATCCTGCATGTAACAAATCATTATGTGTACACATTATCAATAATTTTACAACAGAATGAGAACAGAAGGTAATATAATAGGATACTTAAAATCATTCATCTCTAACGGCAACATTTGTGATTTAGATCTTATGAGACCATGACAATCTACTACCTGTCTAAGTTGTGTTAATTTATCATCCGTTTCACTCTTAAAAGATTCTTTTTTATTCATCATCATTAAACTAATTTCTCCCTTTTCAATTTCTTGTATTGTTAAGTCCTTAGAGAGATTTCTATCAACTTTTCTGATGTTGTTATAAAAGCTAAATTCCCATGCTATCTCATCCTTATAGTTTTCTTAAAATAAGAAAAATAACTATAGAATCTCATTATCTAATGTCATTATCATTTCTCATTAAAATAGTCGTGACTGTACCGCGAATTTCTGAATTCACTAATTCTTCATTTGATTTTTCTATTTGATTTAGACCATTTCTCTTTACTTTTCAGTAGACAATTAGGTTCCTCCCACCCTTTTTTACGACCAACTGTTCAGCGGAACAACCCTTAGATAACAAATCGGCAGGGTTGAGAGTGCCTGAAATGTGATACCATTGATTAGGTGAAGCCAAAGAACAAATTTCTATGTCACGATTTTGTATGAAAATTTTCCAATTTTGATTTCATTGAATCCAACATAAAGCGGTAGTTGAATGAGTTCAACAATGTATCAACATTATCAATTTATTATGACTTTATTAACAAATTATTATGACTCAATACTAATATTTAATTAATAAAATTTTTTAACTACCCTCCTGCATTTAATTTATATTAAGAAAACTGAAGAAAAATGTTGGTATCCCCAAGCTTCAGGATCATTTTATTGATAAACGGAAACAAGGATATTTGTCAAAAGTTTTATTCGTGAAAATAAAATTTCAAATTAGTAACTGAAACAATGATAAACGTCACTTATACCTAAAAAAAAATCACCAAAATTTGCAAATTACTTGCATTAAAATATATTATCCTTATAATTCGTCAAATATGTGATTAATTTATTTTTTGTTTTCTTATTTTCTATTTTATATAAAATTAAAGTTTATGAATTTAAAGTGACTAAAATAGCTTTTTTGTTTATTAAATAATATTAACATTGTTATAGTGGATGATTGAGGTTTAGAATAAATCGTCTTTCACTATTGCGAGCGAGAGAATCTAAAACGGAAGCTTGTTATTAAATTCTTCAAAAACTCATAGTTGTTTTTTTTTTTTTTCATGTATCTTGTATTGTCTTTTAAATTAACAAATTAGAGAGCTGGATTTGGACTTCACATAAGAAACTCATTCACTTATAAACAATGAATAATTTCAATATTATGTAACATAATCATATAGCACATTTATTTTCCCATCGTCTTCTGATTCTACGTTCACTTCCAAAAGTTAAGCACGAAGATGTAAAATGTGCAAAAAAATCAACAAATACTGCTTTGATTGACACAAAATTCAGCAGGAAAGTAGCATATATATTTATGCATAAAAAATAAAATCATAAATTATATACAGAAAGGAAAACAAAATTAAATTTTTGTAAGTTATAAGATAATGACATACTGGAGATTTAAACAGAATTATGTGTAAAGTAAAAATAAACAGCATAAAATGAAAAAAAGACATTAATAGGGTATGTGATCCCCTCATTTGTATACTAAATTTACACCTTGAGACAATGCTTTCAATTAGGTGGTCAACCACCGCAGAATTAAACAATAGCCATTCTTCTTGTAGAGCAGTTTCCAGCTCAATAAGAGTGGCTGGAGGTGGGAAACGCGAAGGTACAGCATGGCTGAAAGCATCCCAAAGATTTTCAATGGATTAAGGTAGAGAGAATATGCTAGGCATGCCATACGCGCAATCATTTCACTCTCTTGTAGTCATCGACTACATCAGCTCTATGGGGACGTGCGTTACGTCCATTAAAAGAAAAAATTAGGGCCAAACTACTGCAGCATACAATCTCGCAATGGGTTCTAGGACTGCATCTCGATACCGGACAGCCGTCATAAAACCCGTTTAAAGATGTGCATGTCGGTGCGGTATTCTAATGAAATCCCTGCCTAAACCATGCTTCCTCGGAATGCGTGATATTCGGTGATGTTTTGGGGCTGATTGCTTGTTCCTTGTTCACGCCATATCCTTATACGCTTATCATCTGGCTCCAGAGCAAATCTTGACTCATCAGTAAACATGAAATTTCCCCAGTCAAACACAATCTAATCGCAATGTTACTGGCACCACTTTAACCCATTAACTGTGACATATATTTCAGAAAAATGGACCAAAAAATGGAAATTATTTTGACTGATTTTATTCTTTATATTATTATAAGAGTTAGAAAATGCTTTTAAAAAAATAAAGTTTTAAATACAATAACTACTATATTTATAATTTTTGCATACACATAAAACATTGATTACACATACATGTTATTTGTATTGAGCAAATTAAACGAAATTTTGAAGCTAAATATAACTAGCATAATATAAAAACACAACAATATGATTTTCAATGCATAAATTTTACAAATCTTTTACAGTATGGTATATTCCAAAACAAGGTACTGCTCAAAAGCCTATATATTGCACTTTTTACAATAAACTTTTGTCTCATGCCTTATTCTCTTCCCTTGTTCATCGGTTTTACGACAGCATATAAAACACTGCCTGGTTGGAGTAGATTTTTTCCCCATTGATGGGATGTGTTCTGGAAAGTGTCGACCTGTGAGGCGCAGTAAGCTTACACTGGGACGCCCTGGTCCTGGTAATTGAACATTTGTTTCAACAATTGATTTTCTGAATTTCAAATTTTTTGCACCTCCTGCTGAAGTATGCAAAATAAAGTAGTTTATATAACGCTTGGTGTAGGGGATGGAAAAATATTTTCTAGTAATATTTTTTACCCCCTGTTCTAGTAACCGGGAAGTCTGTAAGATGTTAATCGACTTTGACATCACCTCCCATAGTGTTGTTGTAGTCATGGACTACCTTCAGAACCAAAGTTGAAATTGGTAAAAAACTAGGACCACTTGTGTCATTTATTAGGAAAATAGGGAATTAAGTATCCTAAAGTAGAAACGAACTCAGTTCGGACTTCAGAAAATAGAAACGTTAATTTTTCTTCTGCCCGAACTGAGTTCGGGCATCACAAATACTGCACGCAGTAATTGCCCGAACTGAATTCGGGCGACACTGGCAAGGGGTTAATCGTGGCCCTCTTGATTGGACGGATAGAGAAATACAAACTCCAGGTATCCGGGTGTACAGTCCACTCATATGTAATCTTAGTAGTAGCAGACAGTAGCTGCAGATATCACGTTACCAATGGGCGCAGTAACCATAGATGCCACACGTGTGGAGGTCATTCAGCGATTCCGCTTGGCTAAAATCACAATATATCGATCTTCTGCGGGGTTTGTAACCCTTGGGCAACTGGCTACGGGCCGTTGGTAAACTGTCTGTGTGTGGTTTGGAATTTTTTCCATAAACGTGAAATTACAGAATGATGAACGCCAAAGAAAAGAGCAACATCTGAGATCGACTCTTCTGCTTCCACAGCACGCCACAAAGCTCAGAATCTTCTGGAAGTCATAGAAACACGTATGTCTTGAAAACAAATTGTACGAAAGTTTTAAACACGAAAGTTATCAGCACTTACAATCAACTTCTGTAACTCTTCATAAAAGCTGGTATCTATAATACAGCCCTTTTTGCATGTTGCTTGACATGAAAGCGCAATTGGCTGTTACCCAACATATTTGCATACTTTGATCTACCTTTGCAGAAATTTGCATCCTCTTCAATTCTAATTGGCTTCCGAAAATTAGCGTTTTCCTCTCCGTGCTTAACTTTTGGAAGTAAGTGTATATTAGAATTTTATGCTGTTAACGATAGTCACATAAGCTTTAAATAAGTATTCTACTGGTTACAAATCTCTATATTTAAGCATTATAACCAAGTATTACATTTATAATTAAAATTTTCATTTAAATATTAATGAATCATAGATTCACGCTCTTTTTGATAGATTGTATCACAAACATACTGTATTTTTATTTTCAGACATATACTTTAAAGAGAGTGGGGTTATTAGCATCCTACTTTTTATACATATTTTTTAAATAAAAGAGTGATAAAGGGAAACCAGCTCGATAACCAATAAATACAGAACGGAGTCACTTCTCACTGTTAAATGCAAAATTTCTTATACTTTTTACATGTTGCTAAATAACAGATGCACATGCAGTAGTGCAGGCTATATCGTATTTTTAAATTTTATTTTAAAATAAGTTTTTAAAAAATAATATGCATTATTTTATCATTGTACTCAACTTCCTGTTTTGTACAGTAAATCGATTTGACAATAGATGTATCCATGTATGGAATTACTTGTGAAGTGAAAATTTTATTAACAAATTAAAAAAAATGAAATTATTGACACAAGACTTCACCCAGAATAACTCTTAAATAATCTATTTAAATGTAAAAAAGAAATTCGCTAAGTATAATGTATTAATTATGTAAATAAATCATACTAAAAAGATAATATTGAATCAAAAGATAGTATAAAATTTATACGCAAATGAAACATTTTTTGTAAAAAGTTTTTAGCTGCATGATTTATTATAGAAGAAAATATTTTAAAATGTTCAATTTTAGATACAGAATGAAGCAGATGGGGCAATTTAAATTATTAAATCATAAAAAAATTAGGTAATACGAAAACAGAAAATAAATAGGTTGTAACCTTACTTACGAGATTTTATTTTCACAACAGCTCTTGGAAGGTTCTGTGGTACCCAGGAATCTCATCCAAAGAGACATGGAAAGAAAAAAATTAAAACATGAATGTTAATATATCTCGAAAATTATAATCATATTATATCATTCACAAAAACACATATCTAAGAAAGTAGGAAATAAGTATGAATCGTTGTTGTTGTTGTTGTCGTGTGCCAGCTAGACTGGCAATATGGCGTGCGCTATGTGCTCCACTTTTTCAACCGAACCATATTTTGGTGTGGAGTCCGACTTCCTCAGTAATGTCATAGCGACCCGTTTATAGGGTAGGCAACCATTTACAACACATTCATACACAGAAAGGACAAAGACAGGATAGACAGAGAGATAGAGTACATCCATGCCCGAACTGGGATTCGAACCCAGGACCTCACTATCCGTAGTCAGGAAGTATGAATTAATTTCAATTTTTAAATTTATTTCACATAAATAATACTAATGACAATCCAATATAGTTATCGAAAAAACTATTTCAATAAAAGAAACTGGAATAAATTATTAAGTAATTTGTTTATTTAATCGCTATTTTTTTAAATTGACAACTGAATTAAAAAACAAACTGCTAGCATATTCTGATTTCTCTTTTAAAAAAATCTGCTTAGACAATGATATCAACACTGTCTTGAATATACATATGTATCTTAAATCTGAATAAAAAATGAATGGAAAAATATAGCATATAAAACTTTTCAACTTTTAAATATAGGTGTATAAAGTCTATATTATTCATAAGATGACGAAAGCCAATTTGTTAATGGAAAAGCAGCTGTGCATGAAATGTTTACATGAGAGATATTGCATAAGTCATAAAAGATATTAAATATTCATAAAAAACGAAAATTAAAAATATTTTGCAGGTATGGTCTCAATTACCCATTAAGAAAATATGAAGCATAAAATCCTTATAATTATACCGCAGTGTAAAGAAGTTTTCAACAACATGAAACAAAACCAAATAATTTTTAATTTCATTAAATAAAATTAAATTTCATCAATTAGTATCTTTTTAGAGGACTCTGCTATTTATAAATAAATCAATCATGAATATTATAAGGCTTTTATAGCTTTTTATTGATTTAATTCTAAAAATATTATTCGACCGATGGGGGATTGGTTGGCATCAGTAACACTTCGAAGCAATAGGTCCCAGGTTCGAATCCTGGTTCGGGCATTGAGGATGATTTCTCTGTTTCTCTATCCATCCGCTTTTGAGTCAAAAATGGCATATCAATGGGTGACCCATTGTAAAAAAATTGGCATCATTTTCGCCTCTTATAGCGCTGAATCTGATTAAATTCTAAAACTCATCCGCGCATTCGAAGGAAAAATCAACAAATGATACGTTTATTAAAATAGACAATTTTTGACTTTAATTGTGTGTAAATGAAGAATTAAAAATTAATAAATGAATTGATTTCAAGCACATAAAATAAAATCAGAAAAATATTTTCATTTTCTTAATTATTAAGTATGAATTTTAGACAAACTAAACTAAACTCCATGGCACGACAACCCATGTGGGCCAAGGCCTACAGTGCCCATAACTGTTTTTATGACCGAAGGCTCTAGGGTGCGAAGTATATGTCCCAGTTAGGTGTTCAGCCTAACGTAAGACCCCCAGTGTTTCGTTCCCAAGCATGCTTGGTACTCAGTTAATCGACCCACTGAAGGGATGAAAGGCTGAGTCAACCTTGCCCAACCCGAGGATCGAACCTCGGACCTGTGTCATGGGAGCGTGAAACCCTGCCACTAAGCCACCGGGCTTCTGATTTTTAGATAGCTTATTGGAAATATTTACACATAAATTAACTTAGAAGAATAATTTGTAAAATTTAACATAAGCAACATTGTCACAGCATCACGTTGTGGGTTCTGGCCTTCTTTGTAAAATCTAACATTATTCAGTAAAATAAATTTAAAAATCAAAATCTTTTCAATTATAAACCCAAAGCAATTGAGGAAAGTTTATATATATTGTTTCTAATATTTCATTGGTTTATTCTTTTTTAATACTCGCGAATTAATATTTAAAAGAGTTTTGAAAAAAATATTTGTAAAAATTTTTTTCAGGAAGCTAAAAAATTTTCATTTGTTAAAAATATTCTTAGTTATTGAAATCCTTAAGAATAATAATATTAATTACAAAAATATCAACATTTTATTAAACAATGAGTAGTAGTCAAATGGGGCCAATTAAAAATTCATCCGATAAATTGTAAATAATAACTCAAAAAAATGGAAGCCTTTTTTTACTTTACTTAAAAAAAAATTTTTTTAATCAAAAATAGAATAAAGTGAAACATAAATTTTGTTTCTTTATAATAAATTAATGTGTTCTCAAATTATGACTTATGACGTTTAAATACACAGTAAAATAAATTCGTAAAAACTGCATTTTGTGCTGCGTCTACTTAAAATTATAACCAATTTGAAACAAAAAGTTAAAATTGTTAATATGCGTTAAACAATGTAAATTATTTATTTAATTATTTTTTAAAAAGAAAACAAATTATTTTCTACCCGGTATTCCAAATCTAGGTTATTGATAACAAGTAAGCTCTCACTTTTACTCAAAAAAAAAATCCATTAGTAGTGAAATGCTTATCGTTTTAGTTCTTTTTTCTCTAGATAAAGCCTACCGAACATAATGCTGATTTATAAAGTTGAGTTTGGTGCATAAATTGTTAAACGTGTTCCTCATCAAAGTTAATGACGAAGAATGTAAATAAAATCAGCAACTGTAAATGCATGACTTTAATTTCTATAAATAAAGCAATTATTAATCAGAATGTTTAATGTAAATAAAGATACTGTACCAAATTCATATTAAAAACTACGGAATGATACATTTGAATATTATATTTAATTATCGCAAGAGAGAATTAATAAAAAGCCGCATAATTTTAAAGTCGTCAAATGGCCAGAAACACATAACTATATGTAAGATAATACAATTATTATTGATATAGCCTCTATAAATTCAGAGGCAGAAAAATGTTCCTAAATTTATTTACCATTCTAAAGTAGTTACTGCCACCCAAAACATAATATTATACACCTGACTGTCATTGTATTTATATAAATAAAAACCTAATTTTATCCATTTGATAAATTATAGCATGGGGTTGGATTAAGATTGGCTGCACAGGATAATGACTAGAAATTAAAAAAAATGTATATTTGATATAAAAAATAATGAAACTTATAAGGAATCTTGACGATTACTTCGTTCTTTCGTTTCAACTTAATGAAACATACAGACAACTAATTTCACACATGTATTATATTGAAGCTTTTATGATAATTATTTTCGCAACAAAAATATCGAAATAGTAACAGAGAAGATATTTATACAGGAAGAAGTTTAGGAAAATACAGATTGAAATTTCACCTCTGATTGTGTGTAAATAAAGAAATAACGTAATTTCATCTGCTTCAACCTTAACAAATTTATTTTCGCTTATAATAAAAATAAAAATATATTGGTTCAAAAAGACTAGCCTGTTCTTTCGTGCAAATGATGTCGTTTGAACTACAAATGGGCAAACTAGAACAGGGATTATGGTCCAAAATGAATTCAGCACTATTACAAATATCAAATGCGGTTTCTTTATTTCAATCTTATGACATTCTCACATATTACATTCAAAAATCTTTCCTAAAGAATACAAAAGCGAATCTTTTAATCATAGCTGGAAATACTCTCTGGATACAGGAAATAATTGAAATATTTCCTTTAAATTTAAACTTACACAAGAATATTCTTTTTTTTATAATTATTATTACTCTTAAATAAGTGTCACACAGATAATACAATGATTTTAAATTCCCATGCGTTTCACATGTCAATTTCAAGAAAGCAGTTATGGATACAATATAGTTATTAATAATATTCTTTGATTATTTAAATTTGAAGAATATTCTTGCATATTATATTGCAACAACTTTCCTAAGGTGCTCCCAAGCGAATCTTTTAATCATCGCTGGAAGTACTCTCTGGATACAGGAAATATAGAAATATTTCCTTTAAATTTAAATTTACACAAGAATATTCTTTTTCTTTTATAATTATTATTACATCTTAAATAAGTGTCACACAGATAATACAATGATTTTAAATTCAAATGGGTTTCACATGTCAACTGCAAGAAAGCAGTTATGGATACAATATAGTTATTAATAATATTCTTTGATTATTTAAATTTTAAGAATATTCTTGCATATTATATTTCAACAACTTTCCTAAGGTGCTCCCAAGCGAATCTTTTAATCATCGCTGGAAGTACTCTCTGGATACAGGAAATATAGAAATATTTCCTTTAAATTTAAATTTACACAAGAATATTCTTTTTCTTTTATAATTATTATTACTCTTAAATAAGTGTCACACAGATAATACAATGATTTTAAATTCAAATGGGTTTCACATGTCAACTGCAAGAAAGCAGTTATGGATACAATATAGTTATTAATAATATTCTTTGATTATTTAAATTTTAAGAATATTCTTGCATATTATATTTCAACAACTTTCCTAAGGTGCTCCCAAGCGAATCTTTTAATCATCGCTGGAAGTACTCTCTGGATACAGGAAATATAGAAATATTTCCTTTAAATTTAAATTTACACAAGAATATTCTTTTTCTTTTATAATTATTATTACTCTTAAATAAGTGTCACACAGATAATACAATGATTTTAAATTCAAATGGGTTTCACATGTCAACTGCAAGAAAGCAGTTATGGATACAATATAGTTATTAATAATATTCTTTGATTATTTAAATTTTAAGAATATTCTTGCATATTATATTTCAACAACTTTCCTAAGGTGCTCCCAAGCGAATCTTTTAATCATCGCTGGAAGTACTCTCTGGATACAGGAAATATAGAAATATTTCCTTTAAATTTAAATTTACACAAGAATATTCTTTTTCTTTTATAATTATTATTACTCTTAAATAAGTGTCACACAGATAATACAATGATTTTAAATTCAAATGGGTTTCACATGTCAACTGCAAGAAAGCAGTTATGGATACAATATAGTTATTAATAATATTCTTTGATTATTTAAATTTTAAGAATATTCTTGCATATTATATTTCAACAACTTTCCTAAGGTGCTCCCAAGCGAATCTTTTAATCATCGCTGGAAGTACTCTCTGGATACAGGAAATATAGAAATATTTCCTTTAAATTTAAATTTACACAAGAATATTCTTTTTCTTTTATAATTATTATTACTCTTAAATAAGTGTCACACAGATAATACAATGATTTTAAATTCAAATGGGTTTCACATGTCAACTGCAAGAAAGCAGTTATGGATACAATATAGTTATTAATAATATTCTTTGATTATTTAAATTTTAAGAATATTCTTGCATATTATATTGCAACAACTTTCCTAAGGTGCTCCCAAGCGAATCTTTTAATCATCGCTGGAAGTACTCTCTGGATACAGGAAATATAGAAATATTTCCTTTAAATTTAAATTTACACAAGAATATTCTTTTTCTTTTATAATTATTATTACTCTTAAATAAGTGTCACACAGATAATACAATGATTTTAAATTCAAATGGGTTTCACATGTCAACTGCAAGAAAGCAGTTATGGATACAATATAGTTATTAATAATATTCTTTGATTATTTAAATTTTAAGAATATTCTTGCATATTATATTTCAACAACTTTCCTAAGGTGCTCCCAAGCGAATCTTTTAATCATCGCTGGAAGTACTCTCTGGATACAGGAAATATAGAAATATTTCCTTTAAATTTAAATTTACACAAGAATATTCTTTTTCTTTTATAATTATTATTACTCTTAAATAAGTGTCACACAGATAATACAATGATTTTAAATTCAAATGGGTTTCACATGTCAACTGCAAGAAAGCAGTTATGGATACAATATAGTTATTAATAATATTCTTTGATTATTTAAATTTTAAGAATATTCTTGCATATTATATTTCAACAACTTTCCTAAGGTGCTCCCAAGCGAATCTTTTAATCATCGCTGGAAGTACTCTCTGGATACAGGAAATATAGAAATATTTCCTTTAAATTTAAATTTACACAAGAATATTCTTTTTCTTTTATAATTATTATTACTCTTAAATAAGTGTCACACAGATAATACAATGATTTTAAATTCAAATGGGTTTCACATGTCAACTGCAAGAAAGCAGTTATGGATACAATATAGTTATTAATAATATTCTTTGATTATTTAAATTTTAAGAATATTCTTGCATATTATATTGCAACAACTTTCCTAAGGTGCTCCCAAGCGAATCTTTTAATCATCGCTGGAAGTACTCTCTGGATACAGGAAATATAGAAATATTTCCTTTAAATTTAAATTTACACAAGAATATTCTTTTTCTTTTATAATTATTATTACTCTTAAATAAGTGTCACACAGATAATACAATGATTTTAAATTCAAATGGGTTTCACATGTCAACTGCAAGAAAGCAGTTATGGATACAATATAGTTATTAATAATATTCTTTGATTATTTAAATTTTAAGAATATTCTTGCATATTATATTTCAACAACTTTCCTAAGGTGCTCCCAAGCGAATCTTTTAATCATCGCTGGAAGTACTCTCTGGATACAGGAAATATAGAAATATTTCCTTTAAATTTAAATTTACACAAGAATATTCTTTTTCTTTTATAATTATTATTACTCTTAAATAAGTGTCACACAGATAATACAATGATTTTAAATTCAAATGGGTTTCACATGTCAACTGCAAGAAAGCAGTTATGGATACAATATAGTTATTAATAATATTCTTTGATTATTTAAATTTTAAGAATATTCTTGCATATTATATTTCAACAACTTTCCTAAGGTGCTCCCAAGCGAATCTTTTAATCATCGCTGGAAGTACTCTCTGGATACAGGAAATATAGAAATATTTCCTTTAAATTTAAATTTACACAAGAATATTCTTTTTCTTTTATAATTATTATTACTCTTAAATAAGTGTCACACAGATAATACAATGATTTTAAATTCAAATGGGTTTCACATGTCAACTGCAAGAAAGCAGTTATGGATACAATATAGTTATTAATAATATTCTTTGATTATTTAAATTTTAAGAATATTCTTGCATATTATATTTCAACAACTTTCCTAAGGTGCTCCCAAGCGAATCTTTTAATCATCGCTGGAAGTACTCTCTGGATACAGGAAATATAGAAATATTTCCTTTAAATTTAAATTTACACAAGAATATTCTTTTTCTTTTATAATTATTATTACTCTTAAATAAGTGTCACACAGATAATACAATGATTTTAAATTCAAATGGGTTTCACATGTCAACTGCAAGAAAGCAGTTATGGATACAATATAGTTATTAATAATATTCTTTGATTATTTAAATTTTAAGAATATTCTTGCATATTATATTTCAACAACTTTCCTAAGGTGCTCCCAAGCGAATCTTTAAATCATCGCTGGAAGTACTCTCTGGATACAGGAAATATAGAAATATTTCCTTTAAATTTAAATTTACACAAGAATATTCTTTTTCTTTTATAATTATTATTACTCTTAAATAAGTGTCACACAGATAATACAATGATTTTAAATTCACATGGGTTTCACATGTCAACTGCAAGAAAGCAGTTATGGATACAATATAGTTATTTATAATATTCTTTGATTATTTTAATTTTAAGAATATTCTTGCATATTATATTGCAACAACTTTCCTAAGGTGCTCCCAAGCGAATCTTTTAATCATCGCTGGAAGTACTCTCTGGATACAGGAAATATAGAAATATTTCCTTTAAATATAAACTTACACAAGAATATTCTTTTTCTTTTATAATTATTATTACTCTTAAATAAGTGTCACACAGATAATACAATGATTTTAAATTCCCATGGGTTTCACATGTCAACTGCAAGAAAGCAGTTATGGATACAATATAGTTATTCATAATATTCTTTGATTATTTAAATTTTAAGAATATTCTTGCATATTATATTGCAACAACTTTCCTAAGGTGCTCCCAAGCGAATCTTTTAATCATCGCTGGAAGTACTCTCTGGATACAGGAAATATAGAAATATTTCCTTTAAATTTAAATTTACACAAGAATATTCTTTTTCTTTTATAATTATTATTACTCTTAAATAAGTGTCACACAGATAATACAATGATTTTAAATTCAAATGGGTTTCACATGTCAACTGCAAGAAAGCAGTTATGGATACAATATAGTTATTAATAATATTCTTTGATTATTTAAATTTTAAGAATATTCTTGCATATTATATTTCAACAACTTTCCTAAGGTGCTCCCAAGCGAATCTTTTAATCATCGCTGGAAGTACTCTCTGGATACAGGAAATATAGAAATATTTCCTTTAAATTTAAATTTACACAAGAATATTCTTTTTCTTTTATAATTATTATTACTCTTAAATAAGTGTCACACAGATAATACAATGATTTTAAATTCAAATGGGTTTCACATGTCAACTGCAAGAAAGCAGTTATGGATACAATATAGTTATTAATAATATTCTTTGATTATTTAAAATTTTAAGAATATTCTTGCATATTATATTTCAACAACTTTCCTAAGGTGCTCCCAAGCGAATCTTTTAATCATCGCTGGAAGTACTCTCTGGATACAGGAAATATAGAAATATTTCCTTTAAATTTAAATTTACACAAGAATATTCTTTTTCTTTTATAATTATTATTACTCTTAAATAAGTGTCACACAGATAATACAATGATTTTAAATTCAAATGGGTTTCACATGTCAACTGCAAGAAAGCAGTTATGGATACAATATAGTTATTAATAATATTCTTTGATTATTTAAATTTTAAGAATATTCTTGCATATTATATTGCAACAACTTTCCTAAGGTGCTCCCAAGCGAATCTTTTAATCATCGCTGGAAGTACTCTCTGGATACAGGAAATATAGAAATATTTCCTTTAAATTTAAATTTACACAAGAATATTCTTTTTCTTTTATAATTATTATTACTCTTAAATAAGTGTCACACAGATAATACAATGATTTTAAATTCAAATGGGTTTCACATGTCAACTGCAAGAAAGCAGTTATGGATACAATATAGTTATTAATAATATTCTTTGATTATTTAAATTTTAAGAATATTCTTGCATATTATATTTCTACAACTTTCCTAAGGTGCTCCCAAGCGAATCTTTTAATCATCGCTGGAAGTACTCTCTGGATACAGGAAATATAGAAATATTTCCTTTAAATTTAAATTTACACAAGAATATTCTTTTTCTTTTATAATTATTATTACTCTTAAATAAGTGTCACACAGATAATACAATGATTTTAAATTCAAATGGGTTTCACATGTCAACTGCAAGAAAGCAGTTATGGATACAATATAGTTATTAATAATATTCTTTGATTATTTAAATTTTAAGAATATTCTTGCATATTATATTTCAACAACTTTCCTAAGGTGCTCCCAAGCGAATCTTTTAATCATCGCTGGAAGTACTCTCTGGATACAGTAAATATAGAAATATTTCCTTTAAATTTAAATTTACACAAGAATATTCTTTTTCTTTTATAATTATTATTACTCTTAAATAAGTGTCACACAGATAATACAATGATTTTAAATTCAAATGGGTTTCACATGTCAACTGCAAGAAAGCAGTTATGGATACAATATAGTTATTAATAATATTCTTTGATTATTTAAATTTTAAGAATATTCTTGCATATTATATTTCAACAACTTTCCTAAGGTGCTCCCAAGCGAATCTTTTAATCATCGCTGGAAGTACTCTCTGGATACAGGAAATATAGAAATATTTCCTTTAAATTTAAATTTACACAAGAATATTCTTTTTCTTTTATAATTATTATTACTCTTAAATAAGTGTCACACAGATAATACAATGATTTTAAATTCAAATGGGTTTCACATGTCAACTGCAAGAAAGCAGTTATGGATACAATATAGTTATTAATAATATTCTTTGATTATTTAAATTTTAAGAATATTCTTGCATATTATATTTCAACAACTTTCCTAAGGTGCTCCCAAGCGAATCTTTAAATCATCGCTGGAAGTACTCTCTGGATACAGGAAATATAGAAATATTTCCTTTAAATTTAAATTTACACAAGAATATTCTTTTTCTTTTATAATTATTATTACTCTTAAATAAGTGTCACACAGATAATACAATGATTTTAAATTCAAATGGGTTTCACATGTCAACTGCAAGAAAGCAGTTATGGATACAATATAGTTATTAATAATATTCTTTGATTATTTAAATTTTAAGAATATTCTTGCATATTATATTGCAACAACTTTCCTAAGGTGCTTCCAAGCGAACCTTTTAATCATCGCTGGAAGTACTCTCTGGATACAGGAAATATAGAAATATTTCCTTTAAATATAAACTTACACAAGAATATTCTTTTTCTTTTATAATTATTATTACTTTTAAATAAGTGTCACACAGATAATACAATGATTTTAAATTCCCATGGGTTTCCATGTCAACTGCAAGAAAGCAGTTATGGATACAATATAGTTATTAATAATATTCTGATTATTTAAATTTTAAGAATAATCTTACATATTATATTGCAACATCTTTCCTAAGGTGCTCCCAAGCAAATCTTTTAATCATCGCTGGAAGTCCTCTCTGGATACAGGAAATATAGAAATATTTCCTTTAAATTTAAACTTACATATAAGAATATTCTTTTTCATTTATAATTATTATTACTCCTAAATAAGTATCATACAGATAATAGAATCATTTTAAATTCCCGTGGGTTTCACATGTCAACTGCAAGAAAGCAGTTACGAATACAATATTGTTATTCATAATTTTCTTTGATTAATTGAATTTTAAGAATATTCTTACAAATTTTGTTGCACAATTTTTCCTAAAGACCTACCAAATCTTAGATGTCTTAGCAGTGAGGAATAAAATTTGAATAAAAATTTTTTTTAAATATTTATGTATTTAATAACTTATTCCAAGTATCAAGTTTATTTTTCGCTGATCGCTACAAGCATCTATTCAGTTCAAAGCTGTCAGGGCTATCTATTCAAAGTCCGTAGGTTAAAATGGTTCCCGGGACAGTGCAAACTTCCACTCAGAATTGGAGATTTTTCTTTTTTAACTGTTGACTCAAAAGCAAGTGTTCAATTTATTCTACTGCCAATATCCCTCCTTTTGTAGGATATAATTTCATGTGGAAATTTTTATTCTTTTTTCTTTTAGGGCAGGAACTGTGGTTAAGAAAATTATTTTCTTAGTTTTTCTGAATAATTGTTTTGTATCATCAAATCAGGTGTTATACACAATTGGTTAAATACAGGTATAACTAGGCACTGAGTATTTGAATGTTCGTTTTAGTTAGAAAGTTAGTTATATATGTTACAATTGATGAATTAGGGACTTTTTACTGACATTATAATTATTTTCCTATCATTTTTATAATGGAAAACGCAATACACGTTTCTTACAGTTAATAAAAACGATGTTTTTCCAAAACAGAATCTTGCCTTTTTTAATAAAAAGTTTTGAATTTTTAATGTAGAATAAAAGGGGTGTATATTTTTCTTAGAGCTCAGCAGTTATTCAGATATGACAACTTTAAAAGAATGGGAAAGAACCACATGTGCAAGTTCTTGCAATGAGAATTTCCATTACAAAATGTTGTAATGTTTAAAAAAAGAAATCCCCATACAAACAATTCTACAGAGTACAATCCCGTGTTCATTATGTTTCAAATATCGTAATCAAAATTTCTGAATGAAATATAATATTCATTTAAAATTAGCCAGAGACAAACACGGATAAAATATTCATTCCAATCCATGCAGTGGCTTTCAATTCAAATTTTAACAAATTTCGTCGATAAAAGAAAATAATAATTTTATTTCTATAAATACTTACAGAGACGTTAAGTGTTTGTTACAATTTTTAATAACTTTAGCAGTGTTAAGGTTAAATTTTGTATGATTATTTGAGAAACTGATTTTTGGAACGAAAGGTCTCGATTTCCATCCCTGCAAATGAAGAAAGTGAGATAATTTCATTATTTCTTTAATGCGAGGCTGATGGGATATTTACGGGAGATTTCAGGGTTTTCTCCCTTTCGAAATGCGAAAACGATCCTCTATGAAATATTTTCTAGGAAGGCAATTTACGAAGTGAATATCAAAATTCCTTTCAAGATCCCCAGATCATTAGGCAGTTTGAAATGTGATATTAAAGGTTAAATTTAACAATTTAGAAATATCTAGTTATGTAGTTCTTTTAAAATTTTTATTGAATTGTTATTTTTAATAAGTAAAATTTAATCGTGTTTTAATCCATTTTTGTGTGAATCTGAATAAAGCTGCTTTAAGTTTTCTATTGAAAACATTCACAAGCGTTTCTTAATTTCCTGGAATATAATAAGGTATTTTTTGCTTAATATTCCATTTGCATTCGTATTTATTTTTTTTCACGTTTGATAGTCACCCACAAGAAAACAATTAAAATAATAGAGTAGAAATATTTAATTTGATGAATTAAAAAAGTAAAGGAGTGGAAATATAAAAAATAATGTCTTTGAATTTAATGAACTTAAATAACCACAGTTAAATCCAATTTCGAGTTAATATGAATTTATGAATAAAAACAAGCCTCCTATTTTATGTGATATTTTTAGCAGCTTTAAATTTACCATGAAGCTTAAAATAATTTTTAAGATCCATAGTTAAATTATTTACAATTCTTGAATTTTATTACAGTAAAATGTACAATATATTTTATTAAACTCAATATGCAATAATAACATGCAAATTATTGTAATATAAATAACAAACCTAGTACAGGAGCTGTCAATGCTGTAATAAACGAAGAGAACAAACTCATTTTAAGTACTTGTGGAATTAATTTACATTTTCAAGTTCAGATTGGCAGGAGAGGGGTTGAAGACAATTTTTACATTAACGGAATAGGATAAAAACAAACTTTCTTACTGTTGTACTTCTTAATAAAACAATAGATTTCTTCATGCATCATCATCTTAGATTTTTACGAAAAGTAGAGTCAATAAAGAAACTTAATTTAAAGAAGCTCATAGAATAGAAGAAATTTCTTCAACATTTTATAGAAAGAGCATCAGTTTGACATCTAAAATTACTCTATCCTGACAAAATCAATAGGTCTACTACCTTTTGTAATTTAGGTAAACCACTTATTTAAGGAAAATTTTGTGAAAAATTTAAATAAACTCTGTTTTAAGAAAATTAAAAATCAAAACAGGCATGAAATAGTAAAACAGAAATTATTTTTAGAGAATTAATAATTTACAAATAACCAAAATATTTTATAAGAATGTATGAAAATCTATTAGCAGTTAATTAGCATTCTAAAAAAATTTGAATTAACTCCTAATTTTCATCAAATTTAGAGAAACTTCATATAAAAAAAGCATCAAGACTTTATACCTTTAAATATTTATAAACACTAAGTTTTCAAACATACTCCATCTCAATAGTGCTAGTATTAATTTATGTAAAAGTAAAATACTAAACTCTGCAAATAAAACAATTAGTGTAAAAAACCAAATGACTTACCCTATTAATCCAGCAAAATGGTAAGCACATTAACAGATGTTCGTATTCTGTAAAAATAAATGTATGTAAATATTTTCTTCAAATCAAATATTTTTTAAATATTATTTAAATGTACTTTTCATATTTATTTAAATTATATAGATCATAAATTGATACGGAATAAATTTAAATATATTTTTAAAATTCTGATTTATAATTAAAATTTTGATGCTTACATAGAACTACATAGATTTTTAAGTTATTCGCATTTATTTTGATTATGTATATATATTTTGATAGTTTTGGAAAATTATTCTGTAAATACTGTAAGCGAGTTTTACGATAAAGCCACATATTCATTAAAAATATACACAGCACTTGTAATCTTAAGAATAAATGAGCAATATTGAATGGATTAGTGTGAACTTACACAAGTTCACTACTTTATTGTAAAAAATGTTCACTACTTTATTGTTACAATGTATTCACGACTTTAAAAAGTTTTTTTAAAGTAGTTTTTCTTTAAAAGTTTTTTAAAGTAGTGAATACATTTTAAGTTTTTTAAAAAACTTAAAAAAATACTGACAAACCTCAAATTTATTACAAAAAGTTCGGATAAAATATTCCGAACTTTTTGTTCCATTTGCTCATTGTTTTTTCCATGTACAAGATGATAAACATAAAAACAATGAGTAATATATGTTTTAAAATTGGAAGCATATACCTTTAAAATTCCTTATTAAATCAAATTACTTAACTTTATTTCAAGATCCTTCTTTTTACTGCTGGAAATTCGGAATTTGAAAAGCAAGTTTGCATTTTAAGTATTTAAAAAGTTCTCCGATATTCTAAAGATTTAAAATAAAAATTAACTTTCAATAATAATTCGTATAAATGCTAAATTATTTTCAGATTTATTCGACAGAAATTATTTCATTGTTGGCCTATTCTTAACAAAAAAATCGAAAATATGATTCTTTAAAAGTAATATAGTTTACTCAAATGAAAAATAAAAGGAATAAAAATTCAAGTTTCTGAGTTATGTAAGGAGAACTCTAATGATTTTACTATTCTTTTTATAATTTCAATGATGAACAATGTGTAAGTAAAAGTACTAGATATTATTCATATTTAATCAAATGAATAGGTTAGCGTTAATGCGATTAATAGGAAATTACATGTAATAAGCAGGACAAGTCAACGGACCCACGTGTAAACTTTCGAGGGCATTAGCTACCAGCAGAAAATGCTCACTCAAATTAAGAAATCCGTAGTAAAATAACGTTATTTATTATTCTTAAAGATAAATATAATGGTAAAAGTTACCAAACCCGTACGCGATTGGCGCGATTTCAAATTTTGCCACCAAGCGCTCTACAGCTCTGTCGCCAACCTAAATTACGTCACTACGCGCGATAGATGTCAACCAATAACGATCGCGTTCGAACTTCAGCTTTGAAATCACGCGGTTTTTAGAATCCCAAATATTAAAAAGTTGAATATTTCATTATAATTAAATACTGTAGAAGTTTTACAATTCTAATAAATAGAAACGAAAATTTTAAAAGTCGATTTTAAATATACCGAGCAATGGCACCCACCTTAAAAAAACATCAGTGTAGCGCTACTTACTACAGTGCCAACCGGGCAATAAAGCTAAATTTCGAACGTTAACAAATTTCACTTTTTGTTTAAACTCGAATTTTAATATACCGAGCAATGGCACCCACATTAAAGAAATTTCAGTACGCGGCACATTCTAACACTAACATGCAATACACACAACTTAAAATTCATATACTTACTTTCTTACTACCATTACGCTCTAAAAAAAAAAAAAAAACGTAAGTTCAATACATTTTCATTTATAGTTAATTTTCGCTAGCAACACACAAACTCCAAAATTCGAATATCGAAACTCAATTATTAAATATTATTCTATAATAGTTTCAAGGGTTACATACAATACGCGCTTGTCACGCGATCATGTTACCTAATAAACGAAAACACGTCATACATACGTAATCCAAACCGTTAAACCAGTTTGACGAATTTATCGCACCACTTTATCGCCTGTTTGGCGCATTTTAACCTCTTTACGGATCTCTTCACTTTAGCGAAATATAATTTACTTTGCTTTATTTAAAACACTGTTCTACACAACGAAATCTGATTTTGATAAGTAAAAACAAATCGAATGAGTTGTGGAGCACTTTGAAACGTTACTTTAGTTACACAGTTGTAAATATTGAAATTTGAACTCATTTCATCCACTTCCAATACCCTTCGCGATAAGCGGCGTATTGATAAAAACGTAAATATATATTCGCAAACAGTGCATAATAAAAAATTTTTAAAAATCTAAAAATATAGTAATTATTGCTATTTTTTCTAAAAACAAATTACATTAAAGATTGCAGAAAGAATGGGGTATTATAGACGCCGTATAATCTTTTATGCTACAAGTACACCTGAAATTACAAAATTGGCTTCCGTTCTTGAAATTTGCAGGGTTCTGGATCATGTGCAAATGGTGTTACGTCGTTTTTAAATAACATTGTGGCATAGAATTAATTATGCATTTTTAATTTAACTCAGCATTGATTATGTTCAAATTAATCAAAAATGCGTTAATCAAAATTCTGAACTGAAACAAAACCAAAAAAAGTAAGAAAAAAGATCAACATACAGATAAAAGTTCTTTTTCCCCCATTTCGAACATCAGTTCTCAATTCAACCGCAGACGAAAATTTGGCGGAGAAACAGAATACAAAGTTTATTCAATAGCTAGCAGATATTTATCAGCAAGAACTTTTTACAACTATGCATAACACTCAATGATTCATAATGATCGCTAGCTTTCGATGACTATTATAAAATTTGCCTTTATTTTAACAACATAACTTTACACTTTTCAACCGGAAGTCTGCGTAGAGTACATTCTTTATATATATATTCAAGCTAAATTATCCATTAATTTAATGTGTGAAAAAAAGCAATACACTTCCCCAATTGATTCATTAAACTTATATATTTCAACTAACAAAACAAATAAGCAAACCATCCCAAAACTTAAGAATACTCGCCAAATGACATTCAAAAAAGCCTCGCCAAAAATAGCACACTTAAAGAAAATAGCACTCACCGATTATTTTGTGCACGTTTACTTTCTCAAAGTACGATTTCGAAGTACGTTTGAACTCTTCTCAAGTTTGAAGTTCGAATTTTGCTGTAGAACTTTTTCTAAAAAACATGGCAGGTAAAAGAAAAGAGATAAGTGTTGATGAAAGAAAGATTACAGTAAATCTTTGAAAATATGGGAAATCACCCAGAGCAATAGCTGAGACAGTTAATAAGAGACATTCTTCAACCCAAAAAGTTATTAACTGTAAATTAACAGGCGTTTTGACATCAAATCCGATAACTGGCCGTTCAATTTCACTGACGCTTCGAGAGACCCGCTTTGTAATTCGGTCTGTAAAAGAAGCTCCTCGATTGTCAACATCAAAAATGGCGAAAAGTAATGCTGAGAGATTCCAAAAACATTAGTTTGACTACAATTCCAAGAGTATTGAAAAAGCATGATTTTTATGCGAGGGTTGCAAGGAAGAAACAATACATGAAACAGTGAACAGATTCAAAAGAATTTCACATTCAAAAGAATATTTGAATAAGAGTCAGGATTTCTGGAACACAGTAAAATGAAAACAAATGTTGCATTTTTGGAATAAAAGGAAGAAAATATGTCTAGAAAACCTGGTACGGAACTTAAGAAAGAAAACCTTCTTCCGATAATCAAACATGGAAGATGAGGTGTTATGGTTCGGGGGTGTATGGGAAGCAGTGGAGCTGGTAGCCTGGTTTGGTTTGGTTTGTTTGTCGCTCAACGGTCATTTTTTGCACACGAGGGCTAATTAGACCAGGACTTACGGTTTAAAGTGGATTCCGAACCACTACAAACATTCATGCCCAAGGTGGGATTCGAACCCACGAACTGTTGAACCGAAGGCAAGAGCGCTAACCATTCGGCTGCCAGCTCGGCGCTGGTAGCCTGGAGAGTTTATTGAATCAACAATCAATAAAATTGATTGAAAATTGACAATCAATAAAATTGAAAACAATTTGAACAAATCCGAACTGAACATTATAAAAAGAAATCTTAAATGGTCCACAAACTTGGATTGAATGAGGATTATTTTTTTCAGGAGGACAATGACACAAAGCATACGGCATACATTGTGCAGGTATGAGTTAGGTATCATGTGCCAAACCAACTGTATATACCTCTTAAGTCCACAGACCTAAATTCCATTGAACATTTGTGGGATTTGCTTGAACGAAGATCGGAGAACACATCACATAACATCCAAAGAAATGCTAAAATCTGTTATGAAAGGAGAAAAATAACTTCAGAAGAACACGTCAAAACTTATACAGTCGATGCCAAACAGATATCGTGAAGTTTTGAAAAGAAAAGGCTATCCAACCAAATATTAAATTTCCAAAAGCTAGGATTAATTTCAACATTTTTGTAAGTGTACGCTGACTGCTGGTGCACGTGATTTCTCTTTTTTAATTTATGTACATTTTTTATTTAATATTGATGTCTTCAAATGATTGTTACTAGCTACTATTAAAATGTGTTTTATTTGAAGTATCTAAAATGCTATTATTTAATAAAAAAAATTTAATTTACTTACAAATCTCTGCATTAACACCACGCATTAGTGGTTTGTAAGCAAATTTTCGGTGGTAAGTGTATGCACATTTTTAAGTAATGTCTCACAACTGATGTTTAAGTTCACAATACAAAACTTTACATTATGTAAAGTTATGAAAATCAAAGCTCAGTTTCAACATGACATATTAATATAGAAATTCATTCTTAACTTAATCCGTTTTCGACACAATTGTACTTTCTCCTGGAGATTATTTTAAATGTTTTTCTTTATCTGGGGTGCAAGTTTTTTAACACCGTTCATAATTTAAATAATCTGGTTGAATAACTATATGCCACATAACGAGTTCACATTAATTTTTTTTTTTACTTTAAAAAAACAGTTACATTTAAATTATTAAGCTAATTAAATTTCCAATTTCTTAATCTATTTCTAAATGAATTTTAAACAATATAAAGTTGAGTGTCATATAACTTTCAAACTCTGGCATCCGTAAATTTTGCAATATAATTCACTATCTCATATCTTTATCATATCACTAATTTGCCAAAAAGTGTGAATTATTGACAAGGAATCTTTTTTGGCAAATACAAATAACAAAGCGCACAATAAAAAAATTGTGTTCTAACACAAATTATTCACTTACAGGCGAGAATATTAGTTCAAATAGAATTTATACAGTTGGAGATTGTAGAATTTACAATATTAGGTTACAGAATTAACAACTGGGATATATAATTCAAAATAGTCGAATTCTAGTTTTCCAACGATAGTAAAAAAAGAACTGAATTTTGATAAAAGTAATATACTCATGAAGCAATATCCAGTTCTTTTAATTAAATATTAAATTAAAAACAAGAGCGAAACAGGATTTTCAGAAGAATTGAACTTTTTTACTTAGTTAGGCACAAACTACTGGAGAATTCTCTAGTGAAAACTTTGCACACACACGGAGAATACTTCGTGAATTCACGGAGAAGAAATAATGACGTCATTGTTCTGTTGAACCAATGAAACTATTTACACTATATTGAATTATTATTTACATTTTCACTGATAAGCAACATCAGTTTTGTAAAATTATGGCTGTTTACTTTTCGAGACATCTGAGATTATATATATATTGAAAATCAAGATGTGTAATTTCTTGACATTTTTTAGGTTTCTATAACTTTTTTGAAAATATTGAAAACTATCATTATTCAATAAATCTAATGTATATTTCGTTATCTAAATTTAATCAAATTCATTGAATTGCATCACTGCTTTGAAATTAATATAATTATATTTTTAAAATAAATATTTGAGATAATCTTTTATAATAACTATAAATCTTTAAATAAAAATAACCATTAGTTTTTAAATAAATGGCAAGCAAAAATGTCAACGCAATTCAAATAATATTAAAATATTATTTTTCATTTAAATTATTTTATGAAAAACAAAAATATAATAATGCATTCCTGAATCTTTAAAAAATCTAAACTAATTCTGCAAAGATAATTAATTTTTGCTAAATTTCTATTTATATAGCTAAAAGTAATATATATATATATATACACACTTTTAGCTGTGTAATCAAAAATAAGTGGTAGTTACACATAGACTTCAATATATGTTTTTCAAGATCTTAATCCTCAATCACAAAAATGTTTACGCATGTTTTTATATCTTTATATTTAAACTTATAATTTGACTCAGCAATATATATATATATATATGTTAACAAATATTACGTTAATTTCGAATTTTTAAAATTTAATATTGAATTTAATAAAAATTAAAAATCTATTATACCTGTAAGCAACCTCAGCAACTTAAAATATGTATCAAAACTTCTGTTATCAGTTTCATACATATTAAACACAATAATCAATGTTATCAATTATAGTAAAATATATTTAAATGTAGAATATGTTCTTCTGTGTATTTTATCTAAATTAATTTAAAGTTACAGTGAGTGTAAAAAGTATTCGTTACATTACGACTATTGATTTAAAAGAGATCCGTTCATAAAAATTATAAACATAAATTCCATTTTAATTATTAATAAATACATAATAGAACATATTTTCACTAGTTTCATGTGAAATTTACACAAAAATAATTTTATACATGAATAAATATTTACAAAACTGTAACAATCCAACATCTTCTGGTGTAAAAAGTATTCGTACACTAAAAGAAATGCAAATTTTTTTAGTTATATATTGTGATTGGTTTAGCCATTAAGATGTAGTTAATTGCCATCATCTTGTAATTTACTTAAAAGGTTCTTCAGTGGAAATATTAATGAAGTGAGAAACTAGAAATTCTGTAATGGGTCGTAAAAGTAAAGAGACAGGTGTTTCCGAAAGAGAACTGATTTTAAAGATCCGTAGAAATGGTAAATCGTACAACAAAATTTCTGATCTGGTTGGTAGACCCCGTTCAACTGTGCTGTCAATCATAAAAAGTTTGCTGCCACTCTAACGGTTCAAAACAGTTCTCGTACTAGGCGACCATGTATATTGACATCATCCGACAGACGGTTTCTGGTACACTCATTAAAGAAGAATCCCAAAATAAGTGCTCCTACATTAACATCAGAACTAAAGAACATGGTAATAGTAGTCTCTGTGAGAACTGTTCGAAATGCATGCAGAAATGAAGGTTTCCACGGCCGTGTTGCCAGACGAAAATTCTTTGTCAGTGAGAAGAATCGGAAGCTGCGATTGTCTTTCGCCAAGCAATACGTTATGAAAGTCCAGATTTCTGGAAAAAGATTATCTTTACAGATGAAAGTAAATACAACATATTTGAATCGGATGGGAGACGAATGGTATAGAGAAAGCGCAATACAGAAATGCATCCTAAGAATTTAGTGCCAACAGTGAAACATGGGAGTGGAAATCTGCTTGTTTGGGGGTGTATGAGTGCTTCTGGGTTGGGCAAATTAGTCTTTATTAAAGGCATTATGAATCATCAACTTTATATTGACATTTTGAACAATAATTTAGAACTTAGTGCAACAAAAATGGGCTTGAATGGTTATTACGTTTTCATGCATGATAACGACCCCAAGCACAAGCCCTAAACACAAGGCTCTGCATACTATATAATACCCCAAAGTTCATGAAATTTCCTCCTTAGTCGCCGGACCTCAACCCTATCGAGAATTTATGGGACGTTCTTGATAAAAATATTAGATCCAGACATATTTCTAATAAAAATGATTTGGAATCGGCTCTTAATCAAGAATGGGACGCCATACCTAGTTCAATAACAGCAAAATTGGTGGTATCGATGCCAAAGAATACTCAAAGCTGTTATTTGAGCTAAAGGATATCCTACAAGAAATTAGCTGTAATATTATGATTGTGTTGGCCAATATATATGCCTGATGTACGAATACTTTTTACACCACAAGATGTTGGATTGTTTCAGTTTTGTAAATATTTATTCATGTATAAAATTATTTTTGTGTAAATTTTACATGAAACTAGTAAAATTATGTTCTATTATATATTTCTAATTAATTAAAATTGAATTTATGTTAATAATTTTTATGAACGAATCTCTTTTAAATCAATTGTCGTACTGTACGAATACTTTTTACACTCACTGTATATTTAAATACAAAAAAATTATATTTTTAATTTTAATTTACTTATAAATTCCTGTTTGGAATTAATACAAATTATAACCCATTTCAGATTTTTCAAATGATTTATAAAACATGCGACTTATTTCCCAGAATAGAAAATTTTTTATATTTGTCAAAATAAGTTGAAGCTTTTGAATCCCACAGATATCTTTGACCTATATTATTTAATAAAATTAATAAACTTTATAAAATTGTTAATTTTTATAAAATAATTTTTCTTTATTTTATCATCACTTATAATTAGTTTAATAAAATGGTAGTATTTAATTTAGGCGCGGGCAGCACTACTCGCCTCCGTGACTTGGTTCACAGGTGCTCGCTGGGTAACGATACATGAGTAGCAGTTTCTGGCCTTGTTGGGGCATAGGGTTCAGTCACCCTTGTGTGCCCGCCATTGGATTTAAAAAAAAGATAAACATTGTAGAAGAGCCTTTTACATATGTGAATTCACGATCGAGGGCTAACAGAACCAATTAATTAAAAAAGTAAAATAATCTGTATCTGAACATAAACTTTACGTCCCGGTTTAATTAGCCCTCGTATGCAAAAAAATAATCGTTGAAAGACAAACAAATAAAAAATCTTCAGAAATAATATTAATAAGTTGTGAGTCAAATTAACAAATTGCTAAAAGGGAAAATCGAATTCCAAGTATGTGTATAGGTAGAATATTTACTGAAGATCCATATTGTCAATTAAAAACAATATGCGGGGAAGCCTGTGTGAATGAGTTTCAACTGCCTTCAACTGTTAATATGTTCACTTCGAGATGTCGATTATCCATTTCCCTAGACCATGACTGCCATAATCATACTCTTCTGAAGGAAAATTCATTTTAAACCAGACAATATGTGAAAAGATATTGTGCTTCAGTTTCAACATGTACATTTATCAATATGAATGCTTGAGAGTTTTCAGAGTTACCTTCCTTATAACATAGAAATACAAACGACTGTTTAAGAAAGGTCATCTGGGAAAAAATTTGCAATTGGTATTCAAAAAGACTAAAATCTTTCAGCTGTTTATTGAGCTATGAAGCATAAAATTTCTTGTCGCTTTACAGCTAGAAAGATAAGTAAAACTTCCATGACTATTGATATATAAAAATAAGAAATATAGCATTACTAATATAATCGAAAATCAAACACCTCCTTTCAATTGGATTGCCATGGCCCTGTAATTATAGCCCCCGTCAGAGAGAGAACAAGTTTCAATCCTAGTTATTGTTAAATGAATATCTACTATTATATAATATAATGCATGATTAGAGATATAGAACTAAAAAGTACAAGAATAGATAAAAACATTTATGCTTAGTAATACATTCAGTGCAAAAGCAGCTAAATTAGAATTACTAAAATATAATTAATAGTATATTTTATAAAATTAATAATCAAATATTAGATGGAGAATAATACATTTAAAATACAATGAAAATACTAAATGGAGAATAATATATTCATAAAGTTATATATTAGATGGGGAATAATATATTGAAAATACGAAATATAGTAAATAGAAGGAAAAATATTTAAAATTTCAAAGAAAAATATAAAATGGAACGAAGTACCAACATGGCCGTCTTCGTCTCTCAGGGGGTGTTAACCACATTGGCACAAAATATGGCTTTTCTGCACTGGCCCAAGACATAGTCTTAAAAAAAGAAGCCAGTACACCCCAAAGCCATACTAAAATATCAAGCCAGAATAAAAAAAGTAAAATTTAATCTAAAATATATAAGCCAAAATCCAATGTTGTCAAAATACATTTAATTTATAATAATCAAGTTAAAACCAGATCCAAATACAAGTACAAATCTGCAAGAATAGCATCAAATACTATATATATATATATATTAATTATTATTAAAATTACCCTTTGTATAAAGAAAGTAGGTAGTAGAAAGTTAAGATTACATAACATGAAAATATTTAAAAAAAAAAGATCTTGTTAAAGCAGGGATGCACAACCTATGGCCCGCGGGTGAAAATTGGCCCGGGTAGCCTTTAAAGTTGGCCCGCGAATGTTAATAAAATAAGACTAATTTAAAAAGAAATGAGACTCTTTCAAATAAACAAAAGAAAAAATCTGATAGGAAAACAATTCTACATCAGAATAAATATTTTACATCTGTTCATTAAGTTCATTTTTTATAACGCGGATTTTCAGTTTGTTCTCTTCATGGCTACCCGAGAGTATGAATGTTCGTATAGGAGTTCAAAATGCAGCTGCATGTGCAACTTACTTACATTTATGAGCAAATATTTGAATTTAAACAAATCAAAAATAAGAAATAGAATAGCGGATGAGAGCCTTTCTTCTGTTTTACGTATTGCCACAACGAATCTTAAGCCCAACATAATATCAATAACTTCAAATATTCAGTCACAGCCATCACATTAAATTTTACTAACTTTTTTCAAAATTTAAATTGTGTTTTTTGTTATAAATACCAAAAAGTTTTCTCCTGTTATTCAATTTCAAGTTTTTTTTCTAGAAATAAAGTATTTTAAGCATATCTATAATGTTTGTGTTTTATTCCTTCATTGTATAATGTTTGCATGAGTAAAATAAGTAAATTAATAATTGTAATTCACATGCGTATTGCCACAAAAAAGTGTTTTTACGTTTATAACATGTTTTAACATTTACGTGCTGCTTTGGCCCTCGACTTGATCTTTTTTTCATATTTTGGCCCCTCATTCTGAAAAGGTTGTGCACCCCTGTGTTAAAGTATACAGAAGGGAAAAT